>JAECXB010001072.1:0-26194 GCA_018151435.1 Zaprionus africanus
ATCGTACAGCTAATGTTCCAGGACGAATAACATTTCTAATAGTTTCAATACATACTATAAATGGTATTAAAATTGCTGGAGTTCCTTGAGGAACTAAATGAGCAAATATATGTTGGGTATGATTAATTCATCCGTATATTATAAATGATAATCATAAAGGAAGAGCTAAAGATAAAGTTAAAGTTAAATGACTTGTTCTTGTAAAAATATAAGGAAATAAACCCATAAAATTATTAAAAAGAATTAATGAAAATAAAGAAATAAAAATAAATGAAGAACCATTATGACTTGTAGGTCCTAATAAAGTTTTAAATTCTTTGTGTAATGTTAATAAAATTGAGTTTCAAAAAATATTATATCGAGAAGGTATTAATCAATAAATTGATGGAATTATTAAAAGTCCTAAAAATGTACTTATTCAATTTAATGATAAACCAAAAATAGATGAAGGGTCGAAGACAGAAAATAAATTAGTTATCATTTTCAATTTATTGAATTTAAATTTAAATTTTTTAATTCATTAGATTTAGGTGAAGTTGGTATATAAGAATAATAATTAATTGAACAAAATATAATAAAAATAATAGAAAAAATAAAAAATAAAATTAATCATGAAATTGGAGCTATTTGTGGGATTAAAAAATATTAATTTTTTAATAATTTTAGTTTGACATACTAATGTTATATAATTTAACTAATTTTTTAATAATTTCATTAGAAGTAATTGCTAATTTACTATAAAATGGTTTAAGAGACCAGTACTTGCTTTCAGTCATCTAATGAAGAATTTACGTTATTAGAAATTCATTTAATAAAATAATTTACAGGAACACTTTCAATTACAATAGGTATAAAACTGTGATTAGCACCACAAATTTCTGAACATTGTCCAAAAAATAAACCTGGTCGATTAATAAAAAAATTTGTTTGATTAAGTCGTCCAGGAGTTCCATCAACCTTTACTCCTAAAGCTGGAACAGTTCATGAATGAATTACATCAGCTGCGGTTACTAAAATTCGAATTTGAGAATTTATAGGTAAAACAATTCGATTATCAACATCTAATAATCGAAATCCATCATTTGCAAGTTCATTTGTAGGAATTATATAAGAATCAAATTCAACATTATTAAAATCTGAATATTCATAACTTCAATATCACTGGTGTCCAATTCTTTTTAAAGTTACTGATGGTTCATTAATTTCATCTAAAAGATATAATAAACGAAGAGAGGGTAAAGCAATGAATAATAAAATAATTGCAGGTAAAATTGTTCAAATTATTTCAATTAATTGTCCGTGTAATAAAAATCGATTAATATAAGAATTAAAAAATAATATAAATATTAAATATCCTACTAATACCGTAATTATCACTAAAATTAATAATGCGTGATCATGGAAAAAAATTAATTGTTCTATTAAAGGAGAAGCTCTGTCTTGAAGTCCTAAATTAGCTCATGTTGACATTAATTCTAATAAAAGTAAAATACTTTATATATGGAGCTTAAATCCATTGCACTAATCTGCCATATTAGAAATTAATTAGTTAATAATGGTAATTCAGAATAACTATGTTCTGCTGGTGGAGTATTTTGGTATCATTCAATAGAAGAATTTAATTGAATAGGATAAATTACTTGTCGTTGAGATACTAAACTTTCCCAAATAATGTAAAAAAAGAATAAAATTCCTAATAAAGAAATTGAAGAACCGATTGTTGAAATTACATTTCATGTAGTATAAGCATCAGGATAATCAGAATATCGACGAGGTATACCAGCTAAACCTAAAAAGTGTTGAGGGAAAAATGTTAAATTTACTCCAATAAATATAATAATAAATTGACTTTTTAATCATTTATTATTTAATGTAAGACCTGTAAATAAGGGGTATCAATGAATAAATCCAGCCATAATAGCAAATACTGCTCCTATTGATAAAACATAATGAAAATGAGCTACTACATAATAAGTATCGTGTAAAATAATATCAACAGAAGAATTAGCTAAAACAACTCCAGTTAATCCCCCTACTGTAAATAAAAATACAAATCCTAAAGCTCATAAAATAGCTGGAGAATAAGAAAGTTGAGCTCCATGCAGAGTAGCTAATCAACTGAAAATTTTAATACCTGTAGGTACAGCAATAATTATTGTAGCAGATGTAAAATATGCTCGTGTATCAACGTCTATTCCTACTGTGAATATATGATGAGCTCAAACAATAAATCCTAATAATCCAATTGCTAATATAGCATAAATTATTCCTAATGATCCAAAAGTTTCCTTTTTACCAGATTCTTGGCTAATAATATGAGAAATTATTCCGAATCCAGGTAAAATTAAAATATAAACTTCTGGATGTCCAAAAAATCAAAATAAATGTTGATAAAGAATTGGATCACCTCCTCCCGCAGGATCGAAAAATGATGTATTTAAATTACGATCAGTTAAAAGCATAGTAATTGCTCCAGCTAAAACTGGTAAAGATAAAAGTAATAGTAATGCAGTAATAACTACTGATCAAACAAATAATGGTATTCGATCAAAAGTAATTCCTGAAGAACGCATATTAATTACTGTTGTAATAAAATTTACAGCCCCTAAAATTGAAGAAATTCCAGCCAAATGTAAAGAAAAAATAGCTAAATCAACTGAAGCTCCTCCATGAGCAATACCAGAAGATAAAGGAGGGTAAACAGTTCATCCTGTTCCAGCTCCATTTTCTACTATACTTCTTACTAATAAAAGAGAAAGAGCAGGAGGAAGTAGTCAAAAACTTATATTATTTATTCGAGGAAAAGCTATATCAGGAGCTCCTAATATTAAAGGAACTAATCAATTTCCAAATCCCCCAATTATAATTGGTATAACTATAAAAAAAATTATAATAAATGCATGAGCTGTAACAATTACATTATAAATTTGGTCATCACCAATTAATGCTCCCGGATGTCCTAATTCAGCTCGAATTAAAATTCTCAGAGATGTTCCCACTATTCCGGCTCAAGCTCCGAAAATAAAATATAATGTTCCAATATCTTTATGATTTGTTGAAAATAATCATTGTCGCGATTAAGTGGCTGAAAATAGGCGATAGATTGTAAATCTATTTATAAGAAATATTCTTCTTAATCATTAGGTCTTATAGTCAATAATGACATCAAACTGCAATTTTGAAGGAGTAATTTCATTACTAAGGCTTAAAGGGATTCCTATATTTACAGCTTTGAAGGCTATTAGTTTTTTTAACTTAAAACCTTAAAAAATAAAATAAAATATAGAAATTAAAAATAATCCAAAAATTGAAAAAAAAGTTAAAATTAGATATAAATTTATATTTAATTTATTATAATATGAATTTAAAATTCAATTATTTTCATAATAATTTAATATAAATGCAGAATAACTAATTCGCAAATAAAAAAATAATGTAATTAATGTTGATATTATTAAAATAAATAATTGAAAATATTGACCAGAAAAAGTTATTTGTTCAATTACAATTCATTTAGGTAAAAATCCTAAAAAAGGTGGGAGTCCACCTAAAGATAAAAAATTTATAAATAAAGTAAACTTTAAAATTTTTCTGTTTGTAAATCAAGAAAATAATTGATTTAAATGAAATAATTTAAATAAATTAAATATATAAATTAATACAAAAGATAAAAAAGAATAAAATGTAAAATATAATAATCAAATTGATTCGTTAATTATTAAAGCTCTTAATATTCATCCTAAATGATTAATTGAAGAAAAAGCTATTAATTTTCGCAATGATGTTTGATTTAATCCTCCCAATGCTCCGACAATTACAGATAAAATTACTCTAATTAAAATTAAATTATTTAAATTTAAATATGAAATTAATATTAAAGGTGCAATTTTTTGTCAAGTTATCAATAAAAGGGAATTAATTCATGTTAACCCTTCTATTAAATTAGGGAATCAAAAATGAAATGGAGCAGCCCCTCTTTTTAATAGTAATGCTGATAATAAAATTATTGAAATAAATGATTCATTAATTTCTGTATTTATATTACTTTTTAATATAAGTAAAATAACAGCGAATAATAAAACTGTTGAAGCTAATGCTTGGGTTAAAAAATATTTTAATGAAGCTTCAGTTGATTTGAAATTATTATGATTTTCTCTTATAAGGGGGATAAAAGATAATAAATTAATTTCTAATCCTATTCAAGCTCCTAACCAAGAATTAGATGTAACTGTAATTAAAGAACCAATTATTATTATTATTAAAAATAAAATTTTTGAAGAATTATTAAAAATTAAAAAGAAAAGGATTAGAACCTTTATAAATGGGGTATGAGCCCAGTAGCTTAATTAGCTTATCTTTTTATATTTTAGTGTATGATGCACAAAAGTTTTTGATACTTTTAGAAATAGTTTAATTCTATTAAATATAAATACATATAATGAATGTGGAGTACCACATGATTTACCCTATCAAGATAATCCTTTTTATCAGGCAATTCATTATTATTCAACAATTCACATTTTTTTTTTTTTTTTTTATTAATTTTTTTTAGAAATTATACATTTTTAAATTTTTGTAATTTTTTAAAGTTAATAATAAAAAATAGTAATTTTTTTTTTTATTATATATAAATATTAAAAAATAATTAAAATTTTCTATATATCTATATATAATAAAATATTTTACATATATATAAATATATAAATTTATAATATTTTAAAAATAAATTATATATTTATATTAAAGATTATATAGATATTATATATATATATAAATATTTAATATATATGTATATATTTTTGGATTTTGAAATTTTTTATTTTAATTGTTATTAATTTAATAATATATTAAATATTTATATAAATATATATAAATAAATATAAATTATTAAATTAATAATAATATATTAAATATTTATATATATATATATATATATATATATATAAATAAATAAATATTTTAAAAAAAAAAAAAAAAAAAATGTGAATTGTTGAATAAATTTTATTTATTAATTTATAAGTATTTATTTGATTTTATTTATTAATAAATTTATAAATGAATAAATTTTATTTATTAATTTATAGGTATTTATTTAATTTTTATTTATTAATGAATTTAGTATAAAATTTATTTTTTAAAAATAATTTACTATTTTTTATTATTTTTATAAAATTTATTTATTTTTATAATATATTTATATATATATAATATTAAGATATAAATAAAATTATTATAAATTTTAATTTATAGGGGGAAATAATTTTTATATTTTATCAGATTATTTGATTAATAATAATTATTTTATTTAAATATTAATTTTAATAAAATTTTTATTAAATTTTATTATTAAATTAAAATACAATAAAATTAAAATTTATTAATTTTAAAATTTATAAATTTTAAAAGTTTTATTTTGGCTTATAAATTTGTTATTAATTTGATTTATATGTAAATTTTTGTGTGAATTTTTATTAATTTTAAAAATTAATAAATTTTTTATAATCGCAGTAATTAATTTTGTTAATTAAAGAAATTTAGAAACAGTAATATTAAAAAGTATAGATAAAATTGGTGCCAGCAATCGCGGTTACACTAATTATACAAATAAATTATTTTAGTAAAAGTTAAATTGTTTATAATTTAAATAAAAATAAATTTATTAAGTGAAATTTTAAATTTATAAAATTTTTTATTATATTAATTGAAGCTTAAAAATTTTAATAAAAAACTAGGATTAGATACCCTATTATTTAAAATGTAAATTTAAATATTTAAGTAGTAATAGTTATGTTCTTGAAACTTAAAAAATTTGGCGGTATTTTAGTCTATCCAGAGGAACCTGTTTTGTAATCGATAATCCACGATGGACCTTACTTAAATTTGTATTCAGTTTATATACCGTCGTTATCAGAATATTTTATAAGAATAATAATATTCAATAATTTTTATAAGAATTTATATCAGATCAAGGTGTAGCTTATATTTAAGTAATAATGGGTTACAATAAAAATATTTAAACGGATAAAATTATGAAAAAATTTTTGAAGGTGGATTTGGCAGTAAAATTATAAAGATTAGTAATTTGATTTTAGCTCTAAAATATGTACATATCGCCCGTCGCTCTTATTATTAAGGTAAGATAAGTCGTAACATAGTAGATGTACTGGAAAGTGTATCTAGAATGACAATTTAAAGCTTATTAAGTAAAGCATTTCATTTACATTGAAAAGATTTTTGTGCAAATCAATATAAATTGATTAAATTTTATTTATTAATTTATTTTATTTATAAATTTAATATATTAAAAATAATTATAAAAAATAAAGTTTTAGTATTGTTTAAAGAAAAAATAAATTTAATAATAGTTTAATAGTATTGTAAAAGAAAATTGAAATAATTTGAAAAATTTTTATTTTAAAAGAAAATTTAATTTATTGTACCTTGTGTATCAGCGTTTTTTAAATAAAAAATAATTAAATTATTTTTCTCGATTTTAAAAGAGTTAATATAATATAAAAGTTAATGTAATAAAATTATTTTTAATATTATATTAGAAATGAAATGTTATTCGTTTTTAAAGGTATCTAGTTTTTAAAGAAATGAATTTAATTCAGAAATTATAAATTTATTTAAAAAATTTTTTTAGTTAAATAATTTATAATTTTAATATTTTATGGGATAAGCTATAAAATAAATTTTTAAAAATATAAATAATAAATTAATAAATATATGCTTAGAATTAGCAATTATTTAAAATTATGTTATAATTTATTTTATAATAATTATTATTTATTAAATTTTAATAATTTATTTAAATATTAATTTTAATTTTAAAAATTAAGTAATTATGAAAAAATTAGTATATTTTATTGTAAAAATAAATTTATTTGAAAAGTTTAAGTAAAGAATTCGGCAAAAATAATGTTCGCCTGTTTAACAAAAACATGTCTTTTTGAATTAAATTTAAAGTCTAACCTGCCCACTGAATTATTTTAAATGGCTAGACACAGGCTAGACACATGGTAGAAAAAGGCAAAACACAGGATAAAAACTGGCTAGACAAGAGGCTTATTTAAGGATAGACACAACCTATTTATAGGCTTGACATAGGATATACACAGGCTTGACACTGGCTAGGCACTGGCTAGACACTGGCTTGACACTGGCTAGGCACTGGCTAGACACTGGCTGGACACTGGCTAGACACTGACTAGGCACTGGCTAGCCACTGGCTAGACACTGGCTAGGTATTGGCTAGGCACTAGGCATTGGCTAGGCACTGGCTTAGGCACTGGCTAGGCACTGCTAGGCACTGGTTTGGCACTGGCTAGGCACTGGCTAGACACTGGCTAGGCACTGGCTAGGCACTGGTTTGTCACTGGCTAGACACTGGCTAGGCACTGGTTTGGCACTGGCTAGACACTGGCTAGGCATTGGCTAGACTCTGGCTAGGCACTGGCTAGACCTGCTGGCACTGCACTGGCTAGGCACTGGCTAGACGATGGCTAGGCACTGGCTAGAGACTGGCTAAACACTGGCTAGACACTTAGCTAAGGCACTGGCTAGACACTAGCTGGGCACAGGCAAAACGCAAAATAAGAACAGGCTAGACACAGGCTTAATGCAGGCTAGACACAACCTAATCTCAGGCTAGACATAGGATGGACACAGGTTAGATACTAGCTAGATCCAGGCTAGATACAGGCTAGACACATGGTAGAAAAAGGCAAAACTCAGGATAAAAACTGGAAGACAAAGGCTTATTTAAGGATTGACACAACCTAGTTATAGGCTTGACATAGGATATACACAGGCTTGACACTGGGTAGACATTAGCTAGACACTTTCTAGACCCAAGCAAGACATTCGCTACGCACTGGATAGACATTGGCTAGGCACTGGCTAGACATTAGCTAGGCACTGGCTAGACATTGGCTAGGCACTGGCTAGACATTGGCTAGGCACTGGCTAGACATTGGCTAGGCACTGGCTAGACATTGGCTAGGCACTGGCTAGACACCGGCTATGCACAGGATACGCACTAGCTAGGCACTGGCTACGCACTGGCTAGACACTGGCTAGGCACTGGCTAGGCACTGGCTAGGCACTGGCTGTGCACTGGCTAGGCACTGGCTAGGCACTGGCTAGGCACTGGCTAGGCACCGGCTAGGCACTGGCTAGGCACTGGTAAGGCACTGGTTAGGCACTGGCTAGGCACTGCCTAGGCACTGGCTAGGCACTGGCTAGGCACTGGCTAGGCACAGGCTAGGCACTGGTTAGGCACTGGCTAGACACTGGCTAGACACTAGCCAGGCACTGGCTAGGCACTGGCTAGACACTGGCTAAGCACTGGCTAGACACTGGCTAGACACTGGCTAGGCACTGGCTAGGCACTGGTAAGGCACTGGCTAGACTCTGGCTAGGCACTGGCTAGGCACTGGCTAGACACTGGCTAGACTCTGGCTAGGCACTGGCTAGGCACTGGCTAGGCACTGGCTAGACATTAGCTAGGCACTGGCTAGACATTGGCTAGGCACTGGCTAGACATTGGCTAGACACTGGCTAGACATTGGCTAGGCACTGGCTAGACACCGGCTATGCACAAGCTACGCACTGGCTATGCACTGGCTACGCACTGGCTAGACACTGGCTAGGCACTGGCTAGGCACTGGCTAGGCACTGGCTAGGCACTGGCTAGGCACTGGCTATGCACTGGCTAGGCACTGGCTAGGCACTGGCTAGGCACCGGCTAGGCACTGGCTAGGCACTGGTAAGGCACTGGCTAGACACTGGCTAGGCACTGGCTAGGCACTGGCTAGGCACTGGCTAGGCACTGGCAAGGCACTGGCTAGGCACTGGCTAGGCACTGGCTAGACTCTGGCTAGGCACTGGCTAGACACTGGCTAGATACTGGCTAGACACTGGCTAGACACTGGCTAGACACTAGCCAGGCACTGGCTAGGCACTGGCTAGACACTGGCTAAGCACTGGCTAGACACTGGCTAGACACTGGCTAGGCACTGGCTAGGCACTGGTAAGGCACTGGTTAGGCACTGGCTAGGCACTGGCTAGGCACTGGCTAGGCACTGGCTAGGCACTGGCTAGACTCTGGCTAGACACTGGCTAGACACTGGCTAGACACTGGCTAGACACTGGCTAGACTCTGGCTAGACACTGGCTAGACACTGGCTAGGCACTGGCTAGACACTGGCTACGCACTGGCTAGGCACTGGCTAGACACTGGCTAGGCACTGGCTAGACACTGGCTACGCACTGGCTAGATACTGGCTAGACACTGGCTAGGCACTGGCTAGACACTGGCTAGGCACTGGCTAGACACTGGCTAGGCACTAGCTAGGCACTGGCTAGGCACTAGCTAGGCACTGGCAGGGCACTGGTTAGGCACTGGCAGGGCACTGGTTAGGCACTGGCTTGGCACTGGCTAGGCACTGGCTAGGCACTGGCTAGGCACTGGTTAGGCACTGGCTAGGCACTGGCGTGGCACTAGCTAGGCAATGGCTAGGCACTGGCTAGGCACTGGCTAGACACTGGCTAGGCACTGGCTAGGCACTGGCTAGATACTGGCTAGACACTGGCTAGACACTGGCTAGATACTGGCTAGACACTAGCCAGGCACTGGCTAGGCACTGGCTAGACACAGGCTAGACACTGGCTAGACACTGGCTAGAAACTGGCTAGACACTGGCTAGGCACTGGCTAGACACTGGCTAAACACTGGTTAGACACTAGCTAGGCACTGGCTAGACACTAGCTGGGCACTGGCTAGACTCTGGCTAGGCACTGGCTAGACACTGGCTAGGCACTGGCTAGACACTGGCTAGATACAGGCTAGGCACTGGCTAGATACAGGCTAGGCACTGGCTAGGCATTGGCTAGACACTGGGTAGACACTGGCTAGGCACTGGCTAGGCATTGGCTAGACACTAGCTAGGCTAGGCACTGGCTAGACACTGGCTAGGCACTGGCTAGACACTGGCCAGGCACTGGCTAGGCACTGGCTTGGCACTGGTTTGGCACTGGCTAGACACTGGCTAAACACTGGCTAGGCACTGGCTAGGCACTGGCTAGGCACTGGCTAGGCACTGGCTAGGCACTGGTTTGTCACTGGCTAGACACTGGCTAGGCACTGGTTTGGCACTGGCTAGACACTGGCTAGGCATTGGCTAGACTCTGGCTAGGCACTGGCTAGACACTGGCTAGGCACTGGCTAGACACTGGCTAGGCACTGGCTAGACGATGGCTAGGCACTGGCTAGAGACTGGCTAAACACTCGCTAGACACTAGCTAGGCACTGGCTAGACACTAGCTGGGCACAGGCAAAACGCAAAATAAGAACAGGCTAGACACAGGCTTAATGCAGGCTAGACACAACCTAATCTCAGGCTAGACATAGGATGGACACAGGTTAGATACTAGCTAGATCCAGGCTAGATACAGGCTAGACACATGGTAGAAAAAGGCAAAACTCAGGATAAAAACTGGAAGATAAAGGCTTATTTAAGGATTGACACAACCTAGTTATAGGCTTGACATAGGATATACACAGGCTTGACACTGGGTAGACATTAGCTAGACACTTTCTAGACCCAAGCAAGACATTCGCTACGCACTGGATAGACATTGGCTAGGCACTGGCTAGACATTAGCTAGGCACTGGCTAGACATTGGCTAGGCACTGGCTAGACATTGGCTAGGCACTGGCTAGACATTGGCTAGGCACTGGCTAGACATTGGCTAGGCACTGGCTAGACACCGGCTATGCACAGGATACGCACTGGCTAGGCACTGGCTACGCACTGGCTAGACACTGGCTAGGCACTGGCTAGGCACTGGCTAGGCACTGGCTGTGCACTGGCTAGGCACTGGCTAGGCACTGGCTAGGCACTGGCTAGGCACCGGCTAGGCACTGGCTAGGCACTGGTAAGGCACTGGTTAGGCACTGGCTAGGCACTGCCTAGGCACTGGCTAGGCACTGGCTAGGCACTGGCTAGGCACAGGCTAGGCACTGGCTAGGCACTGGCTAGACACTGGCTAGACACTAGCCAGGCACTGGCTAGGCACTGGCTAGACACTGGCTAAGCACTGGCTAGACACTGGCTAGACACTGGCTAGGCACTGGCTAGGCACTGGTAAGGCACTGGCTAGACTCTGGCTAGGCACTGGCTAGGCACTGGCTAGACACTGGCTAGACTCTGGCTAGGCACTGGCTAGGCACTGGCTAGGCACTGGCTAGACATTAGCTAGGCACTGGCTAGACATTGGCTAGGCACTGGCTAGACATTGGCTAGAAACTGGCTAGACATTGGCTAGGCACTGGCTAGACACCGGCTATGCACAAGCTACGCACTGGCTATGCACTGGCTACGCACTGGCTAGACACTGGCTAGGCACTGGCTAGGCACTGGCTAGGCACTGGCTAGGCACTGGCTAGGCACTGGCTAGGCACTGGCTAGGCACTGGCTAGGCACTGGCTAGGCACTGGCTAGGCACTGGCTAGGCACTGGTAAGGCACTGGTTAGGCACTGGCTAGGCACTGGCTAGGCACTGGCTAGGCACTGGCTAGGCACTGGCTAGGCACTGGCTAGGCACTGGCTAGGCACTGGCTAGACTCTGGCTAGGCACTGGCTAGACACTGGCTAGATACTGGCTAGACACTGGCTAGACACTGGCTAGACACTAGCCAGGCACTGGCTAGGCACTGGCTAGACACTGGCTAAGCACTGGCTAGACACTGGCTAGACACTGGCTAGGCACTGGCTAGGCACTGGTAAGGCACTGGTTAGGCACTGGCTAGGCACTGGCTAGGCACTGGCTAGGCACTGGCTAGGCACTGGCTAGGCACTGGCTAGGCACTGGCTAGGCACTGGCTAGGCACTGGCTAGGCACTGGCTAGGCACTGGCTAGGCACTGGCTAGGCACTGGCTAGGCACTGGCTAGGCACTGGCTAGGCACTGGCTAGACTCTGGCTAGGCACTGGCTAGGCACTGGCTAGACACTGGCTAGACTCTGGCTAGGCACTGGCTAGGCACTGGCTAGACACTGGCTAGACACTGGCTAGACACTGGCTAGACACTGGCTAGACACTGGCTAGACACTGGCTAGGCACTGGATAGACACTGGCTAGGCACTGGCTAGACACTGGCTAGACACTGGCTAGATACTGGCTGAGCACTGGCTAGACACAGGCTAGACACTGGCTAGACACTGGCTAGACACTGGCCAGGCACTGGCTAGGCACTGGCTAGACACTGGCTAAGCACTGGCTAGACACTGGCTAGACACTGGCTAGGCACTGGCTAGGCACTGGCTGGGCACTGGCTAGGCACTGGCTAGGAACTGGCTAGGCACTGGCTAGGCACTGGCTAGGCACTGGCTAGGCACTGGTTAGGCACTGGCTAGGCACTGGTTAGGCACTGGCTAGGCTCTGGCTAGGCACTGGTTAGGCACTGGCTAGGCTCTGGCTAGGCACTGGCTAGGCACTGGCTAGACTCTGGCTAGGCACTGGCTAGACACTGGCTAGACACTAACTAGATACTGGATAGACACTAGCCAGACACTAGCCAGGCACTGGCTAGGCACTTGCTAGACACAGGCTAGACACTGGCTAGACACTGGCTAAACACTGGATAGACACTGGCTAAACACTAGCTGGACACGAGCTAGCCACTGGCTAGACACTACCTGGGCACTGGCAAAACACAAGATAAAAACTGGCTAGACAAGGGCTTATTTAAGGATAGACACAACCTATTTATAGGCTTGACATAGGATATACACAGGGCTTGAAACTGGGTAGGCACTGGCTAGACACTGGCTAGACACTGGCTAGACACTGGCTAGGCACTGGCTAGACACTGGCTAGACATTGGCTAGGCACAGGCTAGACACTGGCTAGGCACTGGCTAGGCGCTGGCTAGACACTGTTTAGGCACTGGCTAGACACTGGCTAGGCACTAACTAGACACTGGCTAGGCACTAGCTAGGCACTGGCAGGGCTTTGGTTAGGCGCTGGCTTAGCTAGCTAGGCACTGGCAGGGCTTTGGTTAGGCGCTGGCTTAGCACTGGCTAGGCACTGGCTAGGCACTGGCTAGACACTGGCTAGACACTGGCAAGGCACTTGCTAGGCACTGGCTAGGCACTGGTAAGGCACTGGTTAGGCATTGGCTAGGCACTGGCTAGGCACTGGCTAGGCACTGGCTAGACACTGGCTAGACACTGGCTAGACACTGGCTAGACACTGGCTAGACACTGGCTAGACACTGGCTAGACACTGGGTAGACACTGGCTAGACACTGGCTAGGCACTGGCTAGACACTGGCTAGACACTGACTAGGCACTGGCTAGACACTGGCTACGCACTGGCTAGACACTGGCTAGACACTGGCTAGGCACTGGCTAGACACTGGCTAGGCACTGGCTAGACACTGGCTAGGCACTAACTGGCAGGGCACTGGCTAGGCACTAGCTAGGCACTGGCTAGGCACTGGCTAGGCACTGGCTAGGCACTGGCTAGGCACTGGCTAGGCACTGGCTAGACTCTGGCTAGACACTGGCTAGACTCTGGCTAGACACTGGCTAGACACTGGCTACACACTGGCTAGACACTGGGTAGACACTGGGTAGACACTGGCTAGACACTGGCTAGGCACTGGCTAGACACTGGCTAGACACTGGCTAGGCACTGGCTAGGCACTGGCTAGGCACTGGCTAGGCACTGGCTAGGCACTGGCTAGGCACTGGCTAGGCACTGGCTAGGCACTGGCTAGGCACTGGCTAGACACTGGCTAAACTCTGGCTAGATACTGGCTAGACTCTGGCTAGATACTGGCTAGACAGTGGCTAGACACTGGCTAGACACTGGCTAGATACTGGCTAGGCACTGGCTAGACACAGGCTAGACACTGGCTAGACACTGGCTAGACACTGGCTAGACACTGGCTAGACACTGGCTAGGCACTGGCTAGACACTGGCTAGGCACTGGCTAGACACTGGCTAGACACTGGCTAGACACTGGCTAAACACTGGTTAGACACTAGCTAGGCACTGGCTAGACACTAGCTGGGCACTGGCTAGACACTAGCTGAGCACAGGCAAAACACAAGATAGAAACAGGCTAGACACAGGCTTAATTGAGGCTAGACACAACCTAATCACAGGCTAGACATAGGATGGACACAGGTTAGACACTAGCTAGATCCAGGCTAGACACAGGCTAGACACATGGTAGAAAAAGGCAACACACAGGATAAAAACTGGCTAGACAAAGGCTTATTTAAGGATAGACACAACCTATTTATAGGCTTGACATAGGATATACACAGGCTTGACACTGGGTAGGCACTGGCTAGACACTGGCTTGACACTGGCTAGGCACTGGCTAGACACTGGCTGGACACTGGCTAGACACTGACCAGGCACTGGCTAGCCACTGGCGAGACACTGGCTAGGTATTGGATAGGCACTGGCTAGGTATTGGATAGGCACTGGCTAGGCACTGGCTAGGCATTAGCTAGGCACTGGCTAGACTCTGGCTAGGCACTGGCTAGACTCTGGCTAGGCACTGGCTAGAGGCTGGCTAGGCACTGGCTAGGCACTGGCTAGGCACTGGCTAGGCACTGGCTAGGCACTGGCTAGGCACTGGCTAGGCACTGGCTAGGCACTGGCTAGGCACTGGCTAGACACTGGCTAGACTCTGGCTAGACACTGGCTAGACTCTGGCTAGATACTGGCTAGACAGTGGCTAGATACTGGCTAGACAGTGGCTAGACACTGGCTAGACACTGGCTAGATACTGGCTAGGCACTGGCTAGACACAGGCTAGACACTGGCTAGACACTGGCTAGACACTGGCTAGGCACTGGCTAGACACTGGCTAAACACTGGTTAGACACTAGCTAGGCACTGGCTAGACACTAGCTGGGCACTGGCTAGACACTAGCTGAGCACAGGCAAAACACAAGATAGAAACAGGCTAGACACAGGCTTAATTGAGGCTAGACACAACCTTATCACAGGCTAGACATAGGATGGACACAGGTTAGACACTAGCCAGATCCAGGCTAGACACAGGCTAGACACATGGTAGAAAAAGGCAAAACACAGGATAAAAACTGGCTAGACAAAGGCTTATTTAAGGATAGACACAACCTATTTACAGGCTTGACATAGGATATACACAGGCTTGACACTGGGTAGGCACTGGCTAGATACTGGCTTGACACTGGCTAGGCACTGGCTAGACACTGGCTGGACACTGGCTAGACACTGACTAGGCACTGGCTAGCCACTGGCTAGACACTGGCTAGGTATTGGATAGGCACTGGCTAGGTATTGGATAGGCACTGGCTAGGCACTGGCTAGGCACTAGCTAGGCACTGGCAAGACACTGGCTAGGCACTGGCTAGACTCTGGCTAGGCACTGGCTAGACTCTGGCTAGGCACTGGCTAGACACTGGCTAAGCACAGGCTAGACACTGGCTAGGCACTGGCTAGGCGCTGGCTAGGCACTGGCTTGACACTGGCTAGGCACTGGCTAGACACTGGCTAGGCACTGGCTAGGCACTGGCTAGACACTGGCTAGACACTGGCTAGGCACTGGCTAGACACTGGCTAGACACTGGCAAGGCACTGGCTAGACACTGGCAAGGCACTGGCTAGGCACTGGCAAGGCACTGGCTAGGCACTGGCAAGGCACTGGCTAGGCACTGGCTAGGCACTGGTAAGGCACTGGTTAGGCATTGGCTAGGCACTCGTAAGGCACTGGTTAGGCATTGGCTAGGCACTGGCTAGGCACTGGCTAGGCACTGGCTAGGCACTGGCTAGACTCTGGCTAGACACTGGCTAGGCACTGGCTAGACACTGGCTAGGCACTGGCTAGACACTGGCTAGACACTGGCTGGGCACTGGCTAGACACTGGCTAGACACTGGCTAGGCACTGGCTAGACACTGGCTACGCACTGGCTAGACACTGGCTAGGTACTGGCTAGACACTGGCTAGACACTGGCTACGCACTGGCTAGACACTGGCTAGACACTGGCTAGGCACTGGCTAGACACTGGCTAGGCACTGGCTAGACACTGGCTAGGCACTAGCTAGGCACTGGCAGGGCACTGGTTAGGCACTGGCAGGGCACTGGTTAGGCACTGGCAGGGCACTGGTTAGGCACTGGCTAGATCCAGGCTAGACACAGGCTAGACACATGGTAGAAAAAGGCAAAACACAGGATAAAAACTGGCTAGACAAAGGCTTATTTAAGGATAGACACAACCTATTTATAGGCTTGACATAGGATATACACAGGTTTGACACTGGGTAGGCACTGGCTAGACACTGGCTTGACACTGGCTGGACACTGGCTAGACACTGGCTAGACACTGGCTAGACACTGGCTAGACACTGGCTAGACACTAGCTAGGCACTGGCTAGACACTAGCTAGGCACTGGCTAGACTCTGGCTAGGCACTGGCTAGACACTGGCTAGGCACAGGCTAGACACTGGCTAGGCACAGGCTAGACACTGGCTAGGCACTGGCTAGGCACTAGCCAGGCACTGGCTAGGCACTGGCTAGGCACTAGCTAGGCACTGGCAGGGCACTGGTTAGGCGCTGGCTTGGCACTGGCTAGGCACTGGCTAGGCACTGGCTAGACACTGGCTGGTCACTGGCTAGACACTGGCTAGACACTGGCTAGACACTGGCTGGTCACTGGCTAGACACTGGCTAGACACTGGCTAGACACTGGCTAGACACTGGCTAGACACTGGCTAGACACTGGCTAGACACTGGCTAGACTCTGGCTAGGCACTGGCTAGACACTGGCTAGGCACTGGCTAGACACTGGCTAGGCACTGGCTAGAATCTGGCTAGACACTGGCCAGACACTGGCTAGGCACTAGCTAGACACTGGCTAGACACTAGCTAGACACTGGCTAGACACGGGCTAGACACTGGCTAGGCACTGGCTAGACACTGGCTATGCACTGGCTAGACACTGGCTAGACACTGGCTGGACACTGGCTAGACACTGACTAGACACTGGCTAGGCACTGGCTAGACACTGGCTAGGCACTGGCTAGGCACTGGTTTGGCACTGGCTAGGCACTGGCTAGACACTGGCTAGGCACTGGCTATGCACTGGTTTGGCACTGGCTAGGCACTGGCTAGACACTGGCTAGGCACTGGCTAGACTCTGGCTATGCACTGGCTAGACTCTGGCTAGGCACTGGCTAGACTCTGGCTAGACACTGGCTAGACTCTGGCTAAACACTGGCTAGACACTGGCTAGACACTGGCTAGACACTGGCTAGGCACTGGCTAGGCATTGGCTAGACACTGGCTAGGCACTGGCTAGGCATTGGCTAGACACTGGCTAGGCTAAGCACTGGCTAGACACTGGCTAGGCACTGGCTAGACACTGGCTAGGCACTGGCTAGACACTGGCTAGGCACTGGCTAGGCACTGGCTAGGCACTGGCTAGGCACTGGCTAGGCACTGGCTAGGCACTGGCTAGACACTGGCTAGACACTGGCTAGACACTGGCTAGACACTGGCTAGACACTGGCTAGACATTGGCTAGACACTGGCTAGACACTGGCTAGACACTGGCTAGACACTGGCTAGACTCTGGCTAGGCACTGGCTAGACACTGGCTAGGCACTGGCTAGACACTGGCTAGGCACTGGCTAGAATCTGGCTAGACACTGGCCAGACACTGGCTAGGCACTAGCTAGACACTGGCTAGACACTAGCTAGACACTGGCTAGACACGGGCTAGACACTGGCTAGGCACTGGCTAGACACTGGCTATGCACTGGCTAGACACTGGCTAGACACTGGCTGGACACTGGCTAGACACTGACTAGACACTGGCTAGGCACTGGCTAGACAACTGCTAGGCACTGGCTAGGCACTGGTTTGGCACTGGCTAGGCACTGGCTAGACACTGGCTAGGCACTGGCTAGGCACTGGCTAGACGATGGCTAGGCACTGGCTAGACGATGGCTAGGCACTGGCTAGAGAATGGTTAAACACTGGCTAGACACTAGCTAGGCACTGGCTAGACACTAGCTGGGCACAGGCAAAACGCAAGATAAGAACAGGCTAGACACAGGCTTAATGCAGGGTAGACACAACCTAATCTCAGGCTAGACATAGGATGGACACAGGCTAGACACTAGCTAGATCCAGGCTAGATACAGGCTAGACACATGGTAGAAAAAGGCAAAACACAGGATAAAAACTGGCAAGACAAGGGCTTATTTAAGGATAGACACAACCTAATTATAGGCTTAACATAGGATATACACAGGCTGGACACTGGGTAGACACTAGCTAGTCACTTTCTAGACCCAGGCAAGACATTCGCTACGCACTGGATAGACATTGGCTAGGCACTGGCTAGACATTAGCAAGGCACTGGCTAGACATTGGCTAGGCACTGGCTAGACATTGGCTAGGCACTAGCTAGACACTGGCTAGACATTGGCTAGACACTGGCTAGACTCTGGCTAGGCACTGGCTAGACACTGGCTATGCACAAGCTACGCACTGGCTACGCACTGGCTAGACAAAAGCTAGGCACTGGCAAGGCACCGGCTAGGCACCGGCTAGTCACTGGCTAGGCACTGGCTAGACACTGGCTAGCCACTGGCCAGGCACTGGCTAGGCACTGGCTAGGCACTGGCAAGGCACTGGCTAGGCACTGGCTAGGCACTGGTAAGGCACTGGTTAGGCACTGGCTAGGCACTGGCTAGGCACTGGCTAGGCACTGGCTAGACTGTGGCTAGGCACTGGCTTGACTCTGGCTAGGCACTGGCTAGACACTGGCTAGACACTGGCTAGACACTAGCTAGGCACTGGCTAAGCACTGGCTAGACACTAGCCAGGCACTGGCTAAGCACTGGCTAGACACTGGCTAAGCACTGGCTAGACACTGGCTAGACACTGGCTAGGCACTGGCTAGACACTGGCTAGGTACTAGCTAGGCACTGGCTAGGTACTAGCTAGGCACTGGCTAGGTACTAGCTAGGCACTGGCTAGGCACTGGCTAGGCACTGGCTAGGCACTGGTTAGGCACTGGCTAGGCACTGGTTAGGCACTGGCTAGGCACTGGCTAGGCACTGGCTAGACTCTTGCTAGGCACTGGCTAGACACTGGCTAGACACTAGCCAGGCACTGGCTAGGCACTGGCTAGACACTAGCCAGGCACTGGCTAGGCACTGGCTAGACACTGGCTAGGCACTGGCTAGACACTGGCTAGGCACTGGCTAGGCACTGGCTAGACACTGGCTAGACACTGGCTAGACACTGGCTAGGCACTAGCTAGACACTGGCTAGACACTGGCTAGACACTGGCTAGGCACTGGCTAGACACTGGCTAGACACTGGCTAGACACTGGCTAGACACTGGCTAGGCACTGGCTAGACACTGGCTAGACACTGGCTAGACACTGGCTAGGCACTGGCTAGACACTGGCTAGACACTGGCTAGACACTGGCTAGTCACTGGCTAGACACTGGCTAGACACTAGCCAAGCACTGGCTAGGCACTGGCTAGACACAGGCTAGGCACTGGCAAGGCACGGGCTAGGCACTGGTTTAGCACTGGCTAGACACTGGCTAGGCACTGGCTAGACTCTTGCTAGGCACTGGCTAGACACTGGCTAGGCACTGGCTAGGAACTGGCTAGGTACTGGCTAGGAACTGGCTAGACACTGGCTAGGCACTAGCTAAGCACTGGCTAGGCACTAGCTAGGCACTGGCAGGGCACTGGTTAGGCACTGGCTTGGCACTGGCTAGGCACTGGCTAGGCACTGACTAGGCAATGGCTAGGCACTAGCTATGCACTGGCTAGGCACTGGCTAGGCACTGGCTAGGCACTGGCTAGGCACTGGCTAGGCACTGGCTAGGCACTGGCTAGACACTGGCTAGACACTGGCTAGACACTGGCTAGACACTAGCCAGGCACTGGCTAGGCACTGGCTAGACACAGGCTAGACACAGGCTAGGCACTGGCTAGACACTGGCTAGACACTGGCTAGACACTGGCTAGACACTGGCTAGTTACTGGCTAGGCACTGGCTAGACACTGGCTAGACACTGGCTAGACACTGGCTAGACACTGGCTAGACACTGGCTAGACACTGGCTAGGCACTGGCTAGGCACTGGCCAGGCACTGGCTAGGCACTGGCTAGGCACTGGCTAGGCACTGGCTAGGCACTGGCTAGGCACTGGCCAGGCACTGGCCAGGCACTGGCTAGACACTGGCCAGGCACTGGCCAGGCACTGGCTAGGCACTGGCTAGGCACTGGCTAGGCACTGGCTAGGCACTGGCTGGGCACTGGCTAGGCACTGGCTAGGCACTGGCTAGGCACTGGCTAGGCACTGGCTAGGCACTGGCTAGGCACTGGCTAGGCACTGGCTGGGCACTGGCTAGGCACTGGCTAGGCACTGGCTAGGCACTGGCTAGGCACTGGCCAGGCACTGGCTAGGCACTGGCTAGGCACTGGCTAGGCACTGGCTAGGCACTGGCTAGGCACTGGCTAGGCACTGGCTAGGCACTGGCTAGGCACTGGCTAGGCACTGGCTAGGCACTGGCTAGGAACTGGCTAGGCACTGGCTAGGCACTGGCTAGGCATTGGCTAAACACTGGCTAGACACTGGCTAGACACTAGCTAGGCACTGGTTAGGCACTGGCTAGGCACTGGTTAGGCACTGGCTAGGCACTAGCTAGACTCTGGCTAGGCACTGGCTAGACACTGGCTAGACACTGGCTAGACACTGGCTAGACACTGGTTAGGCACTGGCTTGGCACTGGCTAGCCACTGGCTAGGCACTGGCTAGGCACTGGCTAGGCACTGGCTAGGCACTAGCTAGGCACTGGCTAGGCACTGGCTAGGCACTGGCTAGGCACTGGTTAGACACTGGCTAGACATTGGCTAGGCACTGGCTAGGCACTGGCTAGGAACATGCTAGGCACTGGCTAGGCACTGGCTAGGCACTGGCTAGACACTGGCTAGACACTGGCTAGACACTGGCTAGACAATGGCTAGATACTGGCTAGACACTGGCTAGGCACTGGCTAGACACTGGCTAGACACTGGCTAGACACTGGCTAGACACTGGCTAGACACTGGCTAGACACTAGCTTGACACAAGCTAGGCACTGGCTAGACACTGGCTAGACACTGGCTAGACACTGGCTAGGCACTGGCTAGACACTGGCTAGACACTGGCTAGACACTGGCTAGGCACTGGCTAGACACTGGCTAGACACTGGCTAGACACTGGCTAGGCACTGGCTAGACACTGGCTAGACACTGGCTAGTCACTGGCTAGACACTGGCTAGACACTAGCCAAGCACTGGCTAGGCACTGGCTAGACACAGGCTAGGCACTGGCAAGGCACGGGCTAGGCACTGGTTTAGCACTGGCTAGACACTGGCTAGGCACTGGCTAGACTTTTGCTAGGCACTGGCTAGACACTGGCCAGGCACTGGCTAGGAACTGGCTAGGTACTGGCTAGGAACTGGCTAGGTACTGGCTAGGAACTGGCAAGACACTGGCTAGGCACTAGCTAGGCACTGGCTAGGCACTAGCTAGGCACTGGCTAGGCACTAGCTAGGCACTGGCAGGGCACTGGTTAGGCACTGGCTTGGCACTGGCTAGGCACTGGCTAGGCAATGGCTAGGCACTAGCTATGCACTGGCTAGGCACTGGCTAGGCACTGGCTAGGCACTGGCTAGGCACTGGCTAGACACTGGCTAGACACTGGCTAGACACTGGCTAGGCACTGGCTAGACACTAGCCAGGCACTGGCTAGGCACTGGCTAGACACAGGCTAGACACAGGCTAGGCACTGGCTAGACACTGGCTAGACACTGGCTAGACACTGGCTAGACACTGGCTAGACACTGGCTAGTTACTGGCTAGGCACTGGCTAGACACTGGCTAGACACTGGCTAGACACTGGCTAGACACTGGCTAGACACTGGCTAGACACTGGCTAGACACTGGCTAGACACTGGCTAGACACTGGCTAGACACTGGCTAGACACTGGCTAGACACTAGCCAGGCACTGGCTAGGCACTGGCTAGGCACTGGCTAGACACTAGCCAGGCACTGGCTAGGCACTGGCTAGGCACTGGCTAGGCACTGGCTAGACACTAGCCAGGCACTGGCTAGGCACTGGCTAGGCACTGGCTAGGCACTGGCTAGGCACTGGCTAGGCACTGGCTAGGCACTGGCTAGGCACTGGCTAGGCACTGGCTAGGCACTGGCTAGGCACTGGCTAGGCACTGGCTAGGCACTGGCTAAGCACTGGCTAGGCACTGGCTAGGATCTGGCTAGGCACTGGCTAGGCACTGGGTAGGCACTGGCTAGGCATTGGCTAAACACTGGCTAGACACTGGCTAGACACTAGCTAGGCACTGGTTAGGCACTGGCTAGGCACTGGTTAGGCACTGGCTAGGCACTAGCTAGACTCTGGCTAGACACTGGCTAGACACTGGCTAGACACTGGCTAGACACTGGCTAGACACTGGCTAGACACTGGTTAGGCACTGGCTAGACACTGGTTAGGCACTGGCTTGGCACTGGCTAGCCACTGGCTAGGCACTAGCTAGGCACTGGCTAGGCACTAGCTAGGCACTGGCTAGGCACTGGCTAGGCACTGGCTAGGCACTGGCTAGGCACTGGCTAGACACTAGCCAGGCACTGGCTAGGCACTGGCTAGGCACTGGCTAGGCACTGGCTAGGCACTGGCTAGGCACTGGCTAGGCACTGGCTAGGCACTGGCTAGGCACTGGCTAGGCACTGGCTAGGCACTGGCTAGGCACTGGCTAGGCACTGGCTAGGCACTGGCTAGGCACTGGCTAGGCACTGGCTAGGCACTGGCTAGGCACTGGCTAGGCACTGGCTAGGCACTGGCTAGGCACTGGCTGGGCACTGGCTAGGCACTGGCTAGGCACTGGCTAAGCACTGGCTAAGCACTGGCTAGGCACTGGCTAGGCACTGGCTAGGAACTGGCTAGGCACTGGCTAGGCACTGGGTAGACACTGGCTAGGCATTGGCTAAACACTGGCTAGACACTGGCTAGACACTAGCTAGGCACTGGTTAGGCACTGGCTAGGCACTGGTTAGGCACTGGCTAGGCACTAGCTAGACTCTGGCTAGGCACTGGCTAGACACTGGCTAGACACTGGCTAGACACAGGCTAGACACTGGTTAGGCACTGGTTAGGCACTGGCTTGGCACTGGCTAGCCACTGGCTAGGCACTGGCTAGGCACTGGCTAGGCACTGGCTAGGCACTGGCTAGGCACTAGCTAGGCACTGGCTAGGCACTGGCTAGGCACTGGTTAGACACTGGCTAGACATTGGCTAGGCACTGGCTAGGCACTGGCTAGGCACATGCTAGGCACTGGCTAGGCACTGGCTAGGCACTGGCTAGACACTGGCTAGACACTGGCTAGACACTGGCTAGACACTGGCTAGACACTGGCTTGACACTGGCTAGACACTGGCTAGACACTGGCTAGACACTGGCTAGGCACTGGCTAGACACTGGCTAGACACTGGCTAGACACTGGCTAGACACTGGCTAGACACTGGCTAGACACCTAGCTTGACACAAGCTAGGCACTGGCTAGACACTGGCTAGACACTGGCTAGACACTGGCTAGGCACTGGCTAGACACTGGCTAGACACTGGCTAGACACTGGCTAGGCACTGGCTAGACACTGGCTAGACACTGGCTAGACACTGGCTAGGCACTGGCTAGACACTGGCTAGACACTGGCTAGTCACTGGCTAGACACTGGCTAGACACTAGCCAAGCACTGGCTAGGCACTGGCTAGACACAGGCTAGGCACTGGCAAGGCACGGGCTAGGCACTGGTTTAGCACTGGCTAGACACTGGCTAGGCACTGGCTAGACTTTGCTAGGCACTGGCTAGACACTGGCTAGGCACTGGCTAGGAACTGGCTAGGTACTGGCTAGGAACTGGCAAGACACTGGCTAGGCACTAGCTAGGCACTGGCTAGGCACTAGCTAGGCACTGGCTAGGCACTAGCTAGGCACTGGCTAGGCACTAGCTAGGCACTGGCAGGGCACTGGTTAGGCACTGGCTTGGCACTGGCTAGGCACTGGCTAGGCAATGGCTAGGCACTAGCTATGCACTGGCTAGGCACTGGCTAGGCACTGGTTAGACACTGGCTAGACACTGGCTAGGCACTGGCTAGACACTAGCCAGGCACTGGCTAGGCACTGGCTAGACACAGGCTAGACACAGGCTAGGCACTGGCTAGACACTGGCTAGACACTGGCTAGACACTGGCTAGACACTGGCTAGACACTGGCTAGGTACTGGCTAGGCACTGGCTAGACACTGGCTAGACACTGGCTAGACACTGGCTAGACACTGGCTAGACACTGGCTAGACACTGGCTAGACACTGGCTGAGACACTGCCAGGCACTGGCTAGGCACTGGCTAGGCACTGGCTAGACACTAGCCAGGCACTGGCTAGGCACTGGCTAGGCACTGGCTAGACACTAGCCAGGCACTGGCTAGGCACTGGCTAGGCACTGGCTAGGCACTGGCTAGGCACTGGCTGGGCACTGGCTAGGCACTGGCTAGGCACTGGCTAGGCACTGGCTAGGCACTGGCTAGGCACTGGCTAGGCACTGGCTAAGCACTGGCTAGGCACTGGCTAGGCACTGGCTAGGATCTGGCTAGGCACTGGCTAGGCACTGGGTAGGCACTGGCTAGGCATTGGCTAAACACTGGCTAGACACTGGCTAGACACTAGCTAGGCACTGGTTGAGGCACTGGCTAGGCACTGGTTAGGCACTGGCTAGGCACTAGCTAGACTCTGGCTAGGCACTGGCTAGACACTGGCTAGACACTGGCTAGACACTGGCTAGACACTGGCTAGACACTGGCTAGACACTGGCTAGACACTGGCTAGACACTGGCTAGACACTGGCTAGACACTGGCTAGACACTGGCTAGACACTGGCTAGACACTGGCTAGACACTGGCTAGACACTGGTTAGGCACTGGCTAGACACTGGTTAGGCACTGGCTTGGCACTGGCTAGCCACTGGCTAGGCAATAGCTAGGCACTGGCTAGGCACTAGCTAGGCACTGGCTAGGCACTGGCTAGGCACTGGCTGGGCACTGGCTAGGCACTGGCTAGGCACTGGTTAGACACTGGCTAGACATTGGCTAGGCACTGGCTAGGCACTGGCTAGGCACAGGCTAGGCACTGGCTAGGCACTGGCTAGGCACTGGCTAGACACTGGCTAGACACTGGCTAGACACTGGCTAGATACTGGCTAAACACTGGCTAGACACTGGCTAGATACTGGCTAGACACTGGCTAGGCACTGGCTAGACACTGGCTAGACACTGGCTAGACACTGGCTAGACACTGGCTAGACACTGGCTAGACACTAGCTAGACACAGGCTAGGCACTGGCTAGACACTGGCTAGACACTGGCTAGACACTGGCTAGGCACTGGCTAGACACTGGCTAGACACTGGCTAGACAGTGGCTAGGCACTGGCTAGGCATGCTGGGCAGTACACTGGCTAGGCACTGGCTAGACACTGGCTGACACTGGCTGGCTAACACTGGCCAGACACTAGCTAGACACTGGCTAGACACTGGCACAGGCACTGGCTAGACACTGGCTGGCAGGCACTGGCTAGGCACTGGCTAGGCACTGGCTAGGCACTGGCTAGGCACTGGCTGGGCACTGGCTGGGCACTGGCTAGGCACTGGCTAGGCACTGGCTAGGCACTGCTGGCCCTAGGCACTGGCTAGGCACTGGCTAGGCACTGGCTAGGCACTGGTTAGGCACTGGCTAGGCACTGGTTAGGCACTGGCTAGGCACTACCAGGGCCTGGTGGCACTGGCTAAGCACTGGCTAGGCACTGGCTAGAGCACTGGCTAGGCACTGGCTAGGCACTGGCTAGGCACTGGCTGAGCCACTGGCTAAGGCACTGTGGAACTGGCTAGGCACTGGCGCTAGGCACTGGCGGGGCACTGGCTCTAGGCACTGGCTAGCAGCACTGGCTAGGGCACTGGCTAGGCACTGGCTAGGCACTGGCTAGGCACTGGCTAGGCACTGGCTAGGCACTGGCTAGGCACTGGCTAGGCACTGGC
>JAECXB010001075.1:0-22259 GCA_018151435.1 Zaprionus africanus
GGACACTGGCTAGGCACTGGCTAGACACTGGCTAGGCACTGGCTAGGCACTGGCTAGGCACTGGCTAGGCACTGGCTAGGCACTGGCTAGGCACTGGCTAGGCACTGGCTAGGCACTGGCTAGGCACTGGCTAGGCACTGGCTAGGCACTGGCTAGGCACTGGCTAGGCACTGGCTAGGCACTGGCTAGGCACTGGCTAGGCACTGGCTAGGCACTGGCTAGGCACTGGCTAGGCACTGGCTAGGCACTGGCTAGGGCACTGGCTAGGCACTGGCTAGGCACTGGCTAGGCACTGGCTAGGCACTGGCTAGGCACTGGCTAGGCACTGGCTAGGCACTGGCTAGGCACTGGCTAGGCACTGGCTAGGCACTGGCTAGGCACTGGCTAGGCACTGGCTAGGCACTGGCTAGGCACTGGCTAGGCACTGGCTAGGCACTGGCTAGGCACAGGCTAGGACACTGGCTAGACACAGGCAATCTAGACACAACCTAATTGCAGGCAAGCCATAGGATGGACACAGGTAAGACACTAGCTAGATACATGCTAGACACAGGCTAGACACATGATAGAAACAGGCAATACACAGGATAAAAACCGGCCAGACACAGGCTTATTTAACGATAGACATTACCTTATTATAGACTTGACATAGGATATACACAGGCTTCACACTGGGTAGACACTAGATAGACACTGGTTAGGCACTGGCTAGGCACTGGTTAGGCACTGGCTAGGCACTGGCTAGGCACTGGCTAGGCACTGGCTAGGCACTGGCTAGGCACTGGCTAGGCACTGGCTAGGCACTGGCTAGGCACTGGCTAGGCACTGGCTAGGCACTGGCTAGGCACTGGCTTGGCACTGGCTAGGCACTGGCTAGGCACTGGCTAGGCACTGGCTAGGCACTGGCTAGGCACTGGCTAGGCACTGGCTAGGCACTGGCTAGGCACTGGCTAGGCACTGGCTAGGCACTGGCTAGGCACTGGCTAGGCACTGGTTAGGCACTGGCTAGGCACTGGTTAGGCACTGGCTAGGCACTGGTTAGGCACTGGCTAGGCACTGGCTAGGCACTGGCTAGGCACTGGCTAGGCACTGGCTAGGCACTGGCTAGGCACTGGCTAGGCACTGGCTAGGCACTGGCTATTACAGCTAGACACTGGCTAGGCACTGGCTAGGCACTGGCTAGGCACTGGCTAGGCACTGGCTAGACACTGGCTAGGCACTGGCTAGGCACTGGCTAGGCACTGGCTAGGCACTGGCTAGGCACTGGCTAGGCACTGGCTAGGCACTGGCTAGGCACTGGCTGGGCACTGGGCACTGGCTAGGCACTGGCTAGGCACTGGCTAGGCACTGGCTAGGCACTGGCTAGGCACTGGCTAGGCACTGGCTAGGCACTGGCTAGGCACTGGCTAGGCACTGGCTAGGCACTGGCTAGGCACTGGCTAGGCACTGGCTAGGCACTGGCTAGGCACTGGCTAGGCACTGGCTAGGCACTGGCCAGGCACTGGCTAGGCACTGGCTAGGCACTGGCTAGGCACTGGCTAGGCACTGGCTAGGCACTGGCTAGGCACTGGCTAGGCACTGGCTAGGCACTGGCTAGGCACTGGCTAGGCACTGGCTAGGCACTTGCTAGACACTGGCACTGGCTAGGCACTGGCTAGGCACTGGCTAGGCACTGGCTAGGCACTGGCTAGGCACTGGCTAGGCACTGGCTAGACACTGGCTAGGCACTGGCTAGGCACTGGCTAGGCACTGGCCAGGCACTGGCTAGGCACTGGCTAGGCACTGGCTAGGCACTGGCTAGGCACTGGCTAGGCACTGGCTAGGCACTGGCTAGGCACTGGCTAAGGCACTGGCTAGGCACTGGCTAGGCACTGGCTAGGCACTGGCTAGGCACTGGCTAGACACTGGCTAGGCACTGGCTAGGCACTGGCTAGGCACTGGCTAGGCACTGGCTAGGCACTAGCACTGGCTAGGCACTGGCTAGGCACTGGCTAGGCACTGGCTAGGCACTGGCTAGGCACTGGCTAGGCACTGGCTAGGCACTGGCTAGGCACTGGCTAGGCACTGGCTAGGCACTGGCTAGGCACTGGCTAAGCACTGGCTAGGCACTGGCTAGGCACCTGCTAAGCAGTGGCTAGGCACTGGCTAGACACTGGCTAGGCACAAGCTTAATTCAGGCTAGACACAACCTAATTACAGGCAAGCCATAGGATGGACACAGGTAAGACACTAGCTAGATACAGGCTAGACACAGGCTAGACACATGATAGAAACAGGCAAAACACAGGATAAAAACCGGCCAGACATTGGCTTATTTAACGATAGACATTACCTTATTATAGACTTGACATAGGATATACACAGGCTTCACACTGGGTAGACACTAGATAGACACTTGATAGGCCCAGGCAAGACATTTGCTACGCACTGGATAGATATTGGCTAGGCACTGGCTAGACATTGGCTAGGCACTGGCTAGACATTGGCTAGGCACTGGCTAGACATTGGCTAGGCATTGGCTAGACATTGGCTAGGCACTGGCTAGACATTGGCTAGGCACTGGCTAGACATTGGCTAGGCACTGGCTAGACATTGGCTAGGCACTGGCTAGACATTGGCTAGGCACTAGCAAGACACTGGCTAGACACTGGCAAGACACAGGCTACACTCTGGCTAGGCACTGGATAGGCACTGGTTTGGCACTGGCTAGACACTAGCTAAGCACTGGCTAGGCACTGGCGAGACTCTGGCTAGGCACTGGCTAGACACTGGCTAGGCACTGGCTAGACACTGGCTAGACACTGGCTAGGCACTGGCTAGACACCGGCTAGACACTGGCTAGACACTGGCTAGGCACTGGCTAGGCACTGGCTAGACACTGGCTAGGCACTGGCTAGGCACTGGCTAGACACTGGCTAGGCACTGGCTAGGCACTGGCTAGGCACTGGCTAGGCACTGGCTAGGCACTGGCTAGGCACTGGCTAGGCACTGGCTAGGCACTGGCTAGGCACTGGCTAGGCACTGGCTAGGCACTGGCTAGGCACTGGCTAGGCACTGGCTAGGCACTGGCTAGGCACTGGCTAGGCACTGGCTAGGCACTGGCTAGGCACTGGCTAGGCACTGGCTAGGCACTGGCTAGGCACTGGCTAGGCACTGGCTAGGCACTGGCTAGGCACTGGCTAGGCACTGGCTAGGCACTGGCTAGGCACTGGCTAAGGCACTGGCTAGGCACTGGCTAGGCACTGGCTAGGCACTGGCTAGGCACTGGCTAGGCACTGGCTAGGCACTGGCTAGGCACTGGCTAGGCACTGGCTAGGCACTGGCTAGGCACTGGCTAGGCACTGGCTAGGCACTGGCTAGGCACTGGCTAGGCACTGGCTAGGCACTGGCTAGGCACTGGCTAGGCACTGGCTAGGCACTGGCTAGGCACTGGCTAGGCACTAGGCACTGGCTAGACACTGGCTAGGCACTGGCTAGGCACTGTAGGCACTGGCTAGGCACTGGCTAGGCACTGGCTAGGCACTGCAGGCACTGGCTAGGCACTGGCTAGGCACTGGCCTAGGCACTGGCTAGGCACTGGCTGGCTAGGCACTGGCTAGGCACTGCTGGCTAGGCACTGGCTAGGCACTGGCTAAGGCACTGGCTAGGCACTCTGGCTAGGCACTGGCTAGGCAGTGGCAAAACACAAGCTAAAAACAGGCTAGACACAAGCTTAATTCAGGCTAGACACAACCTAATTACAGGCAAGCCATAGGATGGACACAGGTAAGACACTAGCTAGATACAGGCTAGACACAGGCTAGACACATGATAGAAACAGGCAAAACACAGGATAAAAACCGGCCAGACATTGGCTTATTTAACGATAGACATTACCTTATTATAGACTTGACATAGGATATACACAGGCTTCACACTGGGTAGACACTAGATAGACACTTGATAGGCCCAGGCAAGACATTTGCTACGCACTGGATAGATATTGGCTAGGCACTGGCTAGACATTGGCTAGGCACTGGCTAGGCACTGGCTAGGCACTGGCTAGGCACTGGCTAGGCACTGGCTAGACATTGGCTAGGCACTGGCTAGACATTGGCTAGGCACTGGCTAGACATTGGCTAGGCACTGGCTAGACATTGGCTAGGCACTGGCTAGACATTGGCTAGGCACTGGCTAGACATTGGCTAGGCACTGGCTAGACACTGGCTAGGCACTGGCTAGACACTGGCTAGGCACTGGCTAGACACTGGCTAGGCACTGGCTAGGCACTGGCTAGGCACTGGCTAGGCACTGGCTAGACACTAGCTAGGCACTGGCTAGGCACTGGCGAGACACTGGCTAGGCACTGGCTAGGCACTGGCTAGGCACTGGCTAGACACTGGCTAGGCACTGGCTAGGCACTGGCTAGGCACTGGCTAGGCACAGGCTAGACACTGGCTAGGCACTGGCTAGACACTGGCTAGGCACTGGCTAGGCACTGGCTAGGCACTGGCTAGGCACTGGCTAGGCACTGGCTAGGCACTGGCTAGGCACTGGCCAGGCACTGGCTAGGCACTGGCTAGGCACTGGCTAGGCACTGGCTAGGCACTGGCTAGGCACTGGCTAGGCACTGGCTAGGCACTGGCTAGGCACTGGCTAGGCACTGGCTAGGCACTGGCTAGGCACTGGCTAGGCACTGGCTAGGCACTGGCTAGGCACTGGCCTAGGCACTGGCTAGGCACTGGCTAGGCACTGGCTAGGCACTGGCTAGGCACTGGCTAGGCACTGGCTAGGGCACTGGCTAGGCACTGGCTAGGCACTGGCTAGGCACTGGCTAGGCACTGGCTAGGCACTGGCTAGGCACTGGCTAGGCACTGGCTAGGCACTGGCTAGGCACTGGCTAGGCACTGGCTAGGCACTGGCTAGGCACTGGCTAGGCACTGGCTAGGCACTGGCTAGGCACTGGCTAGGCACTGGCTAGGCACTGGCTGGGCACTGGCTAGACACTGGCTAGGCACTGGCTAGGCACTGGCTAGGCACTGGCTAGGCACTGGCTAGGCACTGGCTAGACACTGGCTAGGCACTGGCTAGGCACTGGCTAGGCACTGGCTAGGCACAGGCTAGGCACTGGCTAGACACTGGCTAGGCACTGGCTAGGCACTGGCTAGGCACTGGCTAGGCACTGGCTAGACACAGGCTAGACACTAGCTAGGCACTGGCTAGACACAGGCTAGACACTGGCTAGGCATTGGCTAGACACTGGCTAGGTACTGCCTAGCCACTGGGTTGGCACTGGCTAGGCACTGGCTAGGCACTGGCTAGACACTGGCTAGGCACAAGCTTAATTCAGGCTAGACACAACCTAATTACAGGCAAGCCATAGGATGGACACAGGTAAGACACTAGCTAGATACATGCTAGACACAGGCTAGACACATGATAGAAACAGGCAATACACAGGATAAAACAGACAAGGTTATTTAAATAGACATTACCTTATTATAGACTTGACATAGGATAGGTTACACTGGGTGACACTGTAGACACTTTGATAGGCACTGGCTAGGCACTGGCTAGGCACTGGCTAGCACTGGCTAGGCACTGGCTAGGCATTTAGGCACTAGGCTAGGCGAGGCACTGGCTAGGCACTGGCTAGGCACTGGCTAGCACTAGGCACTGGCTAGGCACTGGCTAGGCACTGGCTAGGCACTGGCTAGGCACTGGCTAGGCACTGGCTAGGCACTGGCTAGGCACTGGCTAGGCACTGGCCTAGGCACTGGCTAGGCACTGGCTAGGCACTAGGCACTGGCTAGGCACTGGCTAGGCACTGGCTAGGCACTGGCTAAGCACTGGCTAGGCACTGGCTAGGCACTGGCTAGGCACTGGCTAGGCACTGGCTAGGCACTGGCTAGGCACTGGCTAGACACTGGCTACACTGGCACTGGCTAGGCACTGGCTAGGCACTGGCTAGGCACTGGCTAGGCACTGGCTAGGCACTGGCTAGGCACTGGCTAGGCACTGGCTAGGCACTGGCTAGGCACTGGCTAGGCACTGGCTAGGCACTGGCTAGGCACTGGCTAGGCACTGGCTAGGCACTGGCTAGGCACTGGCTGAGGCACTGGCTAGGCACTGGCTAGGCACTGGCTAGGCACTGGCTAGGCACTGGCTAGGCACTGGCTAGGCACTGGCTAGGCACTGGCTAGGCACTGGCTAGGCACTGGCTAGGCACTGGCTAGGCACTGGCTAGGCACTGGCTAGGCACTGGCTAGGCACTGGCTAGGCACTGGCTAGGCACTGGCTAGGCACTGGCTAGGCACTGGCTAGGCACTGGCTAGGCACTGGCTAGGCACTGGCTAGGCACTGGCTAGGCACTGGCTAGGCACTGGCTAGGCACTGGCCAGGCACTGGCTAGGCACTGGCTAGGCACTGGCTAGGCACTGGCTAGGCACTGGCTAGGCACTGGCTAGGCACTGGCTAGGCACTGGCTAGGCACTGGCCTAGGCACTGGCTAGGCACTGGCTAGGCACTGGCTAGGCACTGGCTAGGCACTGGCTAGGCACTGGCTAGGCACTGGCTAGGCACTGGCTAGGCACTGGCTAGGCACTGGCTAGGCACTGGCTAGGCACTGGCTAGGCACTGGCCAGGACACTGGCTAGGCACTGGCTAGGCACTGGCTAGGCACTGGCTAGGCACTGGCTAGGCACTGGCTAGGCACTGGCTAGGCACTGGCTAGGCACTGGCTAGGCACTGGCTAGGCACTGGCTAGGCACTGGCTAGGCACTGGCTAGGCACTGGCTAGGCACTGGCTAGGCACTAGGCACTGGCTAGGCACTGGCTAGGCACTGGCTAGGCACTGGCTAGGCACTGGCTAGGCACTGGCTAGGCACTGGCTAGGCACTGGCTAGGCACTGGCTAGGCACTGGCTAGGCACTGGCTAGGCACTGGCTAGGCACTGGCTAGGCACTGGCTAGGCACTGGCTAGGCACTGGCTAGGCACTGGCTAGGCACTGGCTAGGCACTGGCTAGGCACTGGCTAGGCACTGGCTAGGCACTGGCTAGGCACTGGCTAGGCACTGGCTAGGCACTGGCTAGGCACTGGCTGGGCACTGGCTAGGCACTGGCTAGGCACTGGCTAGGCACTGGCTAGGCACTGGCTAGGCACTGGCTAGGCACTGGCTAGGCACTGGCTAGGCACTGGCTAGGCACTGGCTAGGCACTGGCTAGGCACTGGCTAGGCACTGGCTAGGCACTGGCTAGGCACTGGCTAGGCACTGGCTAGGCACTGGCTAGGCACTGGCTAGGCACTGGCTAGGCACTGGCTAGGCACTGGCTAGGCACTGGCTAGACACTGGCTAGGCACTGGCTAGGCACTGGCTAGGCACTGGCTAGGCACTGGCTAGACACTGGCTAGGCACTGGCTAGACACTGGCTAGGCACTGGCTAGACACTGGCTAGGCACTGACTAGGCACTGGCTAGACACTGGCTAGGCACTGGCTAGGCACTGGCTAGGCACTGGCTAGGCACTGGCTAGGCACTGGCTAGGCACTGGCTAGACACTGGCTAGACACTGGCTAGACACTGGCTAGGCACTGGCTAGGCACTGGCTAGGCACTGGCTAGGCACTGGCTAGGCACTGGCTAGGCACTGGCTAGGCACTGGCTAGGCACTGGCTAGGCACTGGCTAGGCACTGGCTAGGCACTGGCTAGGCACTGGCTAGGCACTGGCTAGGCACTGGCTAGGCACAGGCAAAACACAAGATAAAAACAGGCTAGACACAGGCTTAATTCAGGCTAGACACAACCTAATTACAGGCAAGCCATAGGATGGACACAGGTAAGACACTAGCTAGATACAGGCTAGACACAGGCTAGACACATGATAGAAACAGGCAAAACACAGGATAAAAACCGGCCAGACACAGGCTTATTTAACGATAGACATTACCTTATTATAGACTTGACATAGGATATACACAGGCTTCACACTGGGTAGGCACTGGCTAGACACTGGCTAGGCACTGGCTAGGCACTGGCTAGGCACTGGCTAGGCACTGGCTAGGCACTGGCTAGGCACTGGCTAGGCACTGGCTAGGCACTGGCTAGGCACTGGCTAGGCACTGGCTAGGCACTGGCTAGGCACTGGCTAGGCACTGGCTAGGCACTGGCTAGGCACTGGCTAGGCACTGGCTAGGCACTGGCTAGACACTGGCTAGGCACTGGCTAGGCACTGGCTAGGCACTGGCTAGACACTGGCTAGGCACTGGCTAGGCACTGGCTAGGCACTGGCTAGGCACTGGCTAGGCACTGGCTAGGCACTGGCTAGGCACTGGCTAGGCACTGGCTAGGCACTGGCTAGGCACTGGCTAGGCACTGGCTAGGCACTGGCTAGGCACTGGCTAGGCACTGGCTAGGCACTGGCTAGGCACTGGCTAGGCACTGCACTGGCTAGGCACTGGCTAGGCACTGGCTAGGCACTGGCTAGGCACTGGCTAGGCACTGGCTAGGCACTGGCTAGGCACTGGCTAGGCACTGGCTAGGCACTGGCTAGGCACTGGCTAGGCACTGGCTAGGCACTGGCTAGGCACTGGCTAGGCACTGGCTAGGCACTGGCTAGGCACTGGCTAGGCACTGGCTAGGCACTGGCTAGGCACTGGCTAGGCACTGGCTAGGCACTGGCTAGGCACTGGCTAGGCACTGGCTAGGCACTGGCTAGGCACTGGCTAGGCACTGGCTAGGCACTGGCTAGGCACTGGCTAGGCACTGGCTAGGCACTGGCTAGGCACTGGCTAGGCACTGGCTAGGCACTGGCTAGGCACTGGCTAGGCACTGGCTAGGCACTGGCCAGGCACTGGCTAGGCACTGGCTAGGCACTGGCTAGGCACTGGCTAGGCACTGGCTAGGCACTGGCTAGGCACTGGCTAGGCACTGGCTAGGCACTGGCTAGGCACTGGCTAGGCACTGGCTAGGCACTGGCTAGGCACTGGCTAGGCACTGGCTAGGCACTGGCTAGGCAGGCACTGGCTAGGCACTGGCTGGGCACTGGCTAGGCCTAAGACACTGGCTAGGCACTGGCTAGGCACTGGCTAGAGGCACTGGCAGGCTAGGCACAGGCACTGGCTAGGCAGAAACAGGCAACACAGCAGGTAAAACTGGCTAGCACTGGCCAGGCACAGGCTGCACTTATACTGGCGTGACACTGGCAATATGGCCAGACTTGGCTAGGCACTGGCTACACACTGGCTAGGCACTGGCTAGACACTGGCTAGGCACTGGCTAGACACTGGCTAGGCACTGGCTAGGCACTGGCTAGGCACTGGCTAGGCACTGGCTAGGCACTGGCTAGGCACTGGCTAGGCACTGGCTAGGCACTGGCTAGGCACTGGCTAGACACTGGCTAGGCACTGGCTAGGCACTGGCTAGGCACTGGCTAGGCACTGGCTAGGCACTGGCTAGGCACTGGCTAGGCACTGGCTAGGCACTGGCTAGGCACTGGCTAGGCACTGGCTAGGCACTGGCTAGACACTGGCTAGGCACTGGCTAGACACTGGCTAGGCACTGGCTAGGCACTGGCTAGGCACTGGCTAGGCACTGGCTAGGCACTGGCTAGGCACTGGCTAGGCACTGGCTAGGCACTGGCTAGGCACTGGCTAGGCACTGGCTAGGCACTGGCTAGGCACTGGCTAGGCACTGGCTAGGCACTGGCTAGGCACTGGCTAGGCACTGGCCTAGACACTGGCTAGGCACTGGCTAGGCACTGGCTAGGCACTGGCTAGACACTGGCTAGGCACTGGCTAGGCACTGGCTAGGCACTGGCTAGGCACTGGCTAGGCACTGGCTAGGCACTGGCTAGGCACTGGCTAGGCACTGGCTAGGCACTGGCTAGGCACTGGCTAGGCACTGGCTAGGCACTGGCTAGGCACTGGCTAGGCACTGGCTAGGCACTGGCTAGGCACTGGCTAGGCACTGGCTAGGCACTGGCTAGGCACTGGCTAGGCACTGGCTAGGCACTGGCTAGGCACTGGCTAGGCACTGGCTAGGCACTGGCTAGGCACTGGCTAGGCACTGGCTAGGCACTGGCTAGGCACTGGCTAGGCACTGGCTAAGCACTGGCTAGGCACTGGCTAGGCACTGGCTAGGCACTGGCTAGGCACTGGCTAGGCACTGGCTAGGCACTGGCTAGGCACTGGCTAGGCACTGGCTAGGCACTGGCTAGGCACTGGCTAGGCACTGGCTAGGCACTGGCTAGGCACTGGCTAGGCACTGGCTAGGCACTGCTAGGCACTGGCTAGGCACTGGCTAGGCAGGCACTGGCTAGGCACTGGCTAGGCACTGGCTAGGCACTGGCTAGGCACTGGCTAGGCACTGGCTAGGCACTGGCTAGGCACTGGCTAGGCACTGGCTAGGCACTGGCTAGGCACTGGCTAGGCACTGGCTAGGCACTGGCTAGGCACTGGCTAGGCACTGGCTAGGCACTGGCTAGGCACTGGCTAGGCACTGGCTAGGCACTGGCTAGGCACTGGCTAGGCACTGGCTAGGCACTGGCTAGGCACTGGCTAGGCACTGGCTAGGCACTGGCTAGGCACTGGCTAGGCACTGGCTAGGCACTGGCTAGGCACTGGCTAGGCACTGGCTAGGCACTGGCTAGGCACTGGCTAGGCACTGGCTAGGCACTGGCTAGGCACTGGCTAGGCACTGGCTAGGCACTGGCTAGGCACTGGCTAGGCACTGGCTAGGCACTGGCTAGGCACTGGCTAGGCACTGGCTAGGCACTGGCTAGGCACTGGCTAGGCACTGGCTAGGCACTGGCCTAGGCACTGGCGGCTAGGCACTGGCTAGGCACTGGCTAGGCACTGGCTAGGCACTGGCTAGGCACTGGCTAGGCACTGGCTAGGCACTGGCTAGGCACTGGCTAGGCACTGGCTAGGCACTGGCTAGGCACTGGCTAGGCACTGGCTAGGCACTGGCTAGGCACTGGCTAGGCACTGGCACTGGCTAGGCACTGGCTAGGCACTGGCTAGGCACTGGCAAAACACAAGATAAAAACAGGCTAGACACGCAGGCTTAATTCAGGCTAGACACAACCTAATTACAGGCAAGCCATAGGATGGACACAGGTAAGACACTAGCTAGATCCAGGCTAGACACAGGCTAGACACATGATAGAAACAGGCAAAACACAGGATAAAAACCGGCTAGACAAAGGCTTATTTAACGATAGACATTACCTTATTATAGGCTTGACATAGGATATACACAGGCTTCACACTGGGTAGGCACTAGCTAGACACTGGCTAGGCACTGGCTAGGCACTGGTAGATAGGCACTGGCTAGGCACTGGCTAGGCACTGGCTAGGCACTGGCTAGGCACTGGCTAGGCACTGGCTAGGCACTGGCTAGGCACTGGCTAGGCACTGGCTAGGCACTGGCTAGGCACTGGCTAGGCACTGGCTAGGCACTGGCTAGGCACTGGCTAGGCACTGGCTAGGCACTGGCTAGGCACTGGCTAGGCACTGGCTAGGCACTGGCTAGGCACTGGCTAGGCACTGGCTAGGCACTGGCTAGGCACTGGCTAGGCACTGGCTAGGCACTGGCTAGGCACTGGCTAGGCACTGGCTAGGCACTGGCTAGGCACTGGCTAGGCACTGGCTAGGCACTGGCTAGGCACTGGCTAGGCACTGGCTAGGCACTGGCTAGGCACTGGCTAGGCACTGGCTAGACACTGGCTAGGCACTGGCTAGGCACTGGCTAGGCACTGGCTAGGCACTGGCTAGGCACTGGCTAGGCACTGGCTAGGCACTGGCTAGGCACTGGCTAGGCACTGGCTAGGCACTGGCTAGGCACTGGCTAGGCACTGGCTAGGCACTGGCTAGGCACTGGCTAGGCACTGGCTAGGCACTGGCTAGGCACTGGCTAGGCACTGGCTAGGCACTGGCTAGGCACTGGCTAGGCACTGGCTAGGCACTGGCTAGGCACTGGCTAGGCACTGGCTAGGCACTGGCTAGGCACTGGCTAGGCACTGGCTAGGCACTGGCTAGGCACTGGCTAGGCACTGGCTAGGCACTGGCTAGGCACTGGCTAGGCACTGGCTAGGCACTGGCTAGGCACTGGCTAGGCACTGGCTAGACACTGGCTAGGCACTGGCTAGGCACTGGCTAGGCACTGGGCTAGGCACTGGCTAGGCACTGGCTAGGCACTGGCTAGGCACTGGCTAGGCACTGGCTAGGCACTGGCTAGGCACTGGCTAGGCACTGGCTAGGCACTGGCTAGGCACTGGCTAGGCACTGGCTAGGCACTGGCTAGGCACTGGCTAGGCACTGGCTAGGCACTGGCTAGGCACTGGCTAGGCACTGGCTAGGCACTGGCTAGGCACTGCGGCACTAGGCACTGGCTAGGCACTGGCTAGGCACTGGCTAGGCACTGGCTAGGCACTGGCTAGGCACTGGCTAGGCACTGGCTAGGCACTGGCTAGGCACTGGCTAGGCACTGGCTAGGCACTGGCTAGGCACTGGCTAGGCACTGGCTAGGCACTGGCTAGGCACTGGCTAGGCACTGGCTAGGCACTGGCTAGGCACTGGCTAGGCACTGGCTAGGCACTGGCTAGGCACTGGCTAGGCACTGGCTAGGAACTGGCTAGGCACTGGCAAAACAAAAGAGAAAAACAGGCTAGACGCAGGCTTAATTCAGGCTAGACACAACCTAATCACAGGCTAGACATAGGATGGACACAGGTTAGACACTAGCTAGATCCAGGCTAGACACAGGCTAGACACATGATAGAAAAAGGCAAAACACAGGATAAAAACTGGCTAGACAAAGGCTTATTTCAGGATAGACACAACCTAATTATAGGCTTGACATAGGATATACACACGCTTGACACTGGGTAGGCACTGGCTAGACACTGGCTAGGCACTGGCTAGGCACTGGCTAAACACTGGCTAGGCACTGGCTAGGCACTGGCTACGCACTGGTTAGGCACTGGCTAGGCACTGGCTAGGCACTGGCTAGGCACTGGCTAGGCACTGGCTAGCACTGGCTAGGCACTGGCTAGGCACTGGCTAGGCACTGGCTAGGCACTGGCTAGGCACTGGCTAGGCACTGGCTAGGCACTGGCTAGGCACTGGCTAGACACTGGCTAGGCACTGGCTAGACACTGGCTAGGCACTGGCTAAGCACTGGCACTGGCTAGGCACTGGCACTGGCTAGGCACTGGCTAGGCACTGGCTAGGCACTGGCTAGGCACTGGCTAGGCACTGGGCACTGGCTAGGCACTGGCTAGGCACTGGCTAGGCACTGGCTAGGCACTGGCTAGGCACTGGCTAGGCACTGGCTAGACACTGGCTGGCTAGGCACTGGCTAGGCACTGGCTAGGCACTGGCTAGGCACTGGCTAGGCACTGGCTAGGCACTGGCTAGGCACTGGCTAGGCACTGGCTAGGCACTGGCTAGGCACTGGCTAGGCACTGGCTAGGCACTGGCTAGGCACTGGCTAGGCACTGGCTAGGCACTGGCTAGGCACTGGCTAGGCACTGGCTAGGCACTGGCTAGGCACTGGCTAGGCACTGGCTAGGCACTGGCTAGGCACTGGCTAGGCACTGGCTAGACACTGGCTAGGCACTGGCTAGGCAGGCACTGGCTAGGCACTGGCTAGGCACTGGCTAGGCACTGGCTAGGCACTGGCTGGGCACTGGGCACTGGCTAGGCACTGGCTAGGCACTGGCTAGGCACTGGCTAGGCACTGGCTAGGCACTGGCTAGGCACTGGCTAGGCACTGGCTAGGCACTGGCTAGGCACTGGCTAGGCACTGGCTAGGCACTGGCTAGGCACTGGCTAGGCACTGGCTAGGCACTGGCTAGGCACTGGCTAGGCACTGGCTAGGCACTGGCTAGGCACTGGCTAGAGCACTGGCTAGGCACTGGCAAAACACAAAACAAATATAAAACAGGCTAGACACAAGCTTAATTCAGGCTAGACACAACCTAATTACAGGCAAGCCATAGGATGGACACAGGTAAGACACTAGCTAGATACAGGCTAGACACAGGCTAGACACATGATAGAAACAGGCAAAACACAGGATAAAAACCGGCCAGACACAGGCTTATTTAACGATAGACATTACCTTATTATAGACTTGACATAGGATATACACAGGCTTCACACTGGGTAGACACTAGATAGACACTGGCTAGGCACTGGCTAGGCACTGGCTAGGCACTGGCTAGGCACTGGCTAGGCACTGGCTAGGCACTGGCTAGGCACTGGCTAGGCACTGGCTAGGCACTGGCTAGGCACTGGCTAGACACTGGCTAGGCACTGGCTAGGCACTGGCTAGGCACTGGCTAGGCACTGGCTAGGCACTGGCTAGGCACTGGCTAGGCACTGGCTAGGCACTGGCTAGGCACTGGCTAGGCACTGGCTAGACACTGGCTAGGCACTGGCTAGGCACTGGCTAGACACTGGCTAGGCACTGGCTAGACACTGGCTAGGCACTGGCTAGGCACTGGCTAGGCACTGGCTAGGCACTGGCTAGGCACTGGCTAGGCACTGGCTAGGACACTGGCTAGGCACTGGCTAGGCACTGGCTAGGCACTGGCTAGGCACTGGCTAGGCACTGGCTAGGCACTGGCTAGGCACTGGCTAGGCACTGGCTAGGCACTGGCCAGGCACTGGCTAGGCACTGGCTAGGCACTGGCTAGGCACTGGCTAGGCACTGGCTAGGCACTGGCTAGGCACTGGCTAGGCACTGGCTAGGCACTGGCTAGGCACTGGCTAGGCACTGGCTAGGCACTGGCTAGGCACTGGCTAGGCACTGGCTAGGCACTGGCTAGGCACTGGCTAGGCACTGGCTAGGCACTGGCTAGGCACTGGCTAGGCACTGGCTAGGCACTGGCTAGGCACTGGCTAGGCACTGGCTAGGCACTGGCTAGGCACTGGCTAGGCACTGGCTAGGCACTGGCTAGGCACTGGCTAGGCACTGGCTAGGCACTGGCTAGGCACTGGCTAGGCACTGGCTAGGCACTGGCTAGGCACTGGCTAGGCACTGGCTAGGCACTGGCTAGGCACTGGCTAGGCACTGGCTAGGCACTGGCTAGGCACTGGCTAGGCACTGGCTAGGCACTGGCTAGGCACTGGCTAGGCACTGGCTAGGCACTGGCTAGGCACTGGCTAGGCACTGGCTAGGCACTGGCTAGGCACTGGCTAGGCACTGGCTAGGCACTGGCTAGGCACTGGCTAGGCACTGGCTAGGCACTGGCTAGGCACTGGCTAGGCACTGGCTAGGCACTGGCTAGGCACTGGCTAGGCACTGGCTAGGCACTGGCTAGGCACTGGCTAGGCACTGGCTAGGCACTAGGCACTGGCTAGGCACTGGCTAGGCACTGGCTAGGCACTGGCTAGGCACTGGCTAGGCACTGGCTAGGCACTGGCTAGGCACTGGCTAGGCACTGGCTAGGCACTGGCTAGGCACTGGCTAGGCACTGGCTAGGCACTGGCTAGGCACTGGCTAGGCACTGGCTAGGCACTGGCTAGGCACTGGCTAGGCACTGGCTAGGCACTTAGGCACTGGCTAGGCACTGGCAAGACAAAAGAACACTGGCTAGACACAGGCTTAATTCAGGCTAGACACAACCTAATCACAGGCAAGACATAGGATGGACACAGGTTAGACACTAGCTAGACACAGGCTAGACACAGGCTAGACACATGATAGAAAAAGGCAAAACACAGGATAAAAACTGGCTAGACAAAGGCTTATTTAAGGATAGACACAACCTAATTATAGGCTTGACATAGGTATCACAGGCTCACACTGGCTAGGCACTGGCTAGACACTGGCTAGGCACTGGCTAGACACTGGCTAGGCACTGGCTAGGCACTGGCTAGGCACTGGCTAGGCACTGGCTAGGCACTGGCTAGGCACTGGCTAGGCACTGGCTAGGCACTGGCTAGACACTGGCTAGGCACTGGCTAGGCACTGGCTAGGCACTGGCTAGCTAGGCACTGGCTAGGCACTGGCTAGGCACTGGCTAGGCACTGGCTAGGCACTGGCTAGGCACTGGCTAGGCACTGGCTAGCACACTGGCTAGGCACTGGCTAGGCACTGGCTAGGCACTGGCTAGGCACTGGCTAGGCACTGGCTAGGCACTGGCTAGGCACTGGCTAGGCACTGGCTAGGCACTGGCTAGGCACTGGCTAGGCACTGGCTAGGCACTGGCTAGGCACTGGCTAGGCACTGGCTAGGCACTGGCTAGGCACTGGCTAGGCACTGGCTAGGCACTGGCTAGGCACTGGCTAGGCACTGGCTAGGCACTGGCTAGGCACTGGCTAGGACACTGGCTAGGCACTGGCTAGGCACTGGCTAGGCACTGGCTAGGCACTGGCCAGGCAGGCACTGGCTAGGCACTGGCTAGGCACTGGCTAGGCACTGGCTAGGCACTGGCTAGGCACTGGCTAGGCACTGGCTAGGCACTGGCTAGGCACTGGCTAGGCACTGGCTAGGCACTGGCTAGCACTGGCACTGGCTAGGCACTGGCTAGGCACTGGCTAGGCACTGGCTAGGCACTGGCTAGGCACTGGCTAGGCACTGGCTAGGCACTGGCTAGGCACTGGCTAGGCACTGGCTAGGCACTGGCTAGGCACTGGCTAGGCACTGGCTAGGCACTGGCTAGGCACTGGCTAGGCACTGGCTAGGCACTGGCTAGGCACTGGCTAGGCACTGGCTAGGCACTGGCTAGGCACTGGCTAGGCACTGGCTAGGCACTGGCTAGGCACTGGCTAGGCACTGGCTAGGCACTGGCTAGGCACTGGCTAGGCACTGGCTAGGCACTGGCTAGGCACTGGCTAGGCACTGGCCTAGGCACTGGCTAGGCACTGGCTAGGCACTGGCTAGGCACTGGCTAGGCACTGGCTAGGCACTGGCTAGGCACTGGCTAGGCACTGGCTAGGCACTGGCTAGGCACTGGCTAGGCACTGGCTAGGCACTGGCTAGGCACTGGCTAGGCACTGGCTAGGCACTGGCTAGGCACTGGCTAGGCACTGGCTAGGCACTGGCTAGGCACTGGCTAGGCACTGGCTAGGCACTGGCTAGGCACTGGCTAGGCACTGGCTAGGCACTGGCTAGGAACTGGCTAGGCACTGGCAAAACAAAAGAGAAAAACAGGCTAGACGCAGGCTTAATTCAGGCTAGACACAACCTAATCACAGGCTAGACATAGGATGGACACAGGTTAGACACTAGCTAGACACAGGCTAGACACAGGCTAGACACATGATAGAAAAAGGCAAAACACAGGATAAAAACTGGCTAGACAAAGGCTTATTTAAGGATAGACACAACCTAATTATAGGCTTGACATAGGTAGGCACTGGCTAGACACTGGCTAGACACTGGCTAGACACTGGCTAGACACTGGCTAGGCACTGGCACTGGCTAGACACTGGCTAGGCACTGGCTAGGCACTGGCTAGGCACTGGCTAGGCACTGGCTAGGCACTGGCTAGGCACTGGCTAGGCACTGGCTAGGCACTGGCTAGGCACTGGCTAGGCACTGGCTAGGCACTGGCTAGGCACTGGCTAGGCACTGGCTAGACACTGGCTAGGCACTGGCTAGGCACTGGCTAGGCACTGGCTAGGCACTGGCTAGGCACTGGCTAGACACTGGCTAGGCACTGGCTAGGCACTGGCTAGGCACTGGCTAGGCACTGGCTAGGCACTGGCTAGGCACTGGCTAGGCACTGGCTAGGCACTGGCTAGGCACTGGCTAGGCACTGGCTAGGCACTGGCTAGGCACTGGCTAGGCACTGGCTAGGCACTGGCTAGGCACTGGCTAGGCACTGGCTAGGCACTGGCTAGGCACTGGCTAGGCACTGGCTAGGCACTGGCTAGGCACTGGCTAGGCACTGGCTAGGCACTGGCTAGGCACTGGCTAGGCACTGGCTAGGCACTGGCTAGGCACTGGCTAGGCACTGGCTAGGCACTGGCTAGGCACTGGCTAGGCACTGGCTAGGCACTGGCTAGGCACTGGCTAGGCACCAGGCACTGGCTAGGCACTGGCTGGGCACTGGGCACTGGCTAGGCACTGGCTAGGCACTGGCTAGGCACTGGCTAGGCACTGGCTAGGCACTGGCTAGGCACTGGCTAGGCACTGGCTAGGCACTGGCTAGGCACTGGCTAGGCACTGGCTAGGCACTGGCTAGGCACTGGCTAGGCACTGGCTAGGCACTGGCTAGGCACTGGCTAGGCACTGGCTAGGCACTGGCTGGGCACTGGCTAGGCACTGGCTAGGCACTGGCTAGGCACTGGCTAGGCACTGGCTAGGCACTGGCTAGGCACTGGCTAGGCTAGGCACTGGCTAGGCACTGGCTAGGCACTGGCTAGGCACTGGCTAGGCACTGGCTAGGCACTGGCTAGGCACTGGCTAGGCACTGGCTAGGCACTGGCTAGGCACTGGCTAGGCACTGGCTAGGCACTGGCTAGGCACTGGCTAGGCACTGGCTAGGCACTGGCTAGGCACTGGCTAGGCACTGGCTAGGCACTGGCTAGGCACTGGCTAGGCACTGGCTAGGCACTGGCTAGGCACTGGCTAGGCACTGGCTAGGCACTGGCTAGGCACTGGCTAGGCACTGGCTAGGCACTGGCTAGGCACTGGCTAGGCACTGGCTAGGCACTGGCTAGGCACTGGCTAGGCACTGGCTAGGCACTGGCTAGGCACTGGCTAGGCACTGGCTAGGCACTGGCTAGGCACTGGCTAGGCACTGGGCTAGGCACTGGCTAGGCACTGGCTAGGCACTGGCTAGGCACTGGCTAGGCACTGGCTAGGCACTGGCTAGGCACTGGCTAGGCACTGGCTAGGCACTGGCTAGGCACTGGCTAGGCACTGGCTAGGCACTGGCTAGGCACTGGCTAGGCACTGGCTAGGCACTGGCTAGGCACTGGCTAGGCACTGGCTAGGCACTGGCTAGGCACTGGCTAGACACTGGCTAGACACTGGCTAGGCACTGGCTAGGCACTGGCTAGGCACTGGCTAGGCACTGGCTAGGCACTGGCTAGGCACTGGCTAGGCACTGGCTAGACACTGGCTAGGTACTGGCTAGACACTGGCTAGGCACGGGCTGGACACTGGCTAGGCACAGGCAAAACACAAGATAAAAACAGGCTAGACACAGGCTTAATTCAGGCTAGACACAACCTAATCACAGGCTAGACATAGGATGGACACAGGTTAGACACTAGCTAGATCCAGGCTAGACACAGGCTAGACACATGAAAGAAAAAGGCAAAACACAGGATAAAAACTGGCTAGACAAAGGCTTATTTAAGGATAGACACAACCTAATTATAGGCTTGACATAGGAGGCACTGGCTAGACACTGGCTAGGCGCTGGCTAGACACTGGCTAGAAAAAAGCTAGGCACTGGCAAGGCACCGGCTAGGCACGAGCTAAGCACTGGCTAGGCACTGACTAGGCACTGGCAAGACACTGGCTAGACACTGGCTAGACACTGGCTAGACACTGGCTAGACACTGGCTAGACACTGGCTAGACACTGGCTAGACACTGGCTAGGCACTGGCTAGACACTGGCTAGACACTGGCTAGGCACTGGCTAGGCACTGGCTAGGCACTGGCTAGGCACTGGCTAGACACTGGCTAGGCACTGGCTAGACACTGGCTAGGCACTGGCTAGGCACTGGCTAGGCACTGGCTAGGCACTGGCTAGGCACTGGCTAGGCACTGGCTAGGCACTGGCTAGGCACTGGCTAGGCACTGGCTAGGCACTGGCTAGACACTGGCTAGGCACTGGCTAGGCACTGGCTAGGCACTGGCTAGGCACTGGCTAGGCACTGGCTAGGCACTGGCTAGGCACTGGCTAGACACTGGCTAGGCACTGGCTAGACACTGGCTAGGCACTGGCTAGGCACTGGCTAGGCACTGGCTAGGCACTGGCTAGGCACTGGCTAGGCACTGGCTAGGCACTGGCTAGGCACTGGCTAGGCACTGGCTAGGCACTGGACTAGGCACTGGCTAGGCACTGGCTAGGCACTGGCTAGGCACTGGCTAGGCACTGGCTGAGGCACTGGCTAGGCACTGGCTAGGCACTGGCTAGGCACTGGCTAGGCACTGGCTAGGCACTGGCTAGGCACTGGCTAGGCACTGGCTAGGCACTGGCTAGGCACTGGCTAGGCACTGGCTAGGCACTGGCTAGGCACTGGCTAGGCACTGGCTAGGCACTGGCTAGGCACTGGCTAGGCACTGGCTAGGCACTGGCTAGGCACTGGCTAGGCACTGGCTAGGCACTGGCTAGGCACTGGCTAGGCACTGGCTAGGCACTGGCTAGGCACTGGCTAGGCACTGGCTAGGCACTGGCTAGGCACTGGCTAGGCACTGGCTAGGCACTGGCTAGGCACTGGCTAGGCACTGGCTAGGCACTGGCTAGGCACTGGCTAGGCACTGGCTAGGCACTGGCTAGGCACTGGCTAGGCACTGGCTAGGCACTGGCTAGGCACTGGCTAGGCACTGGCACTGGCTAGACACTGGCTAGGCACTGGCTAGGCACTGGCTAGGCACTGGCTAGGCACTGGCTAGGCACTGGCTAGGCACTGGCTAGGCACTGGCTAGGCACTGGCTAGGCACTGGCTAGGCACTGGCTAGGCACTGGCTAGGCACTGGCTAGGCACTGGCTAGGCACTGGCTAGGCACTGGCTAGGCACTGGCTAGGCACTGGCTAGGCACTGGCTAGGCACTGGCTAGGCACTGGCTAGGCACTGGCTAGGCACTGGCTAGGCACTGGCTAGGCACTGGCTAGGCACTGGCTAGGCACTGGCTAGGCACTGGCTAGGCACTGGCTAGGCACTGGCTAGGCACTGGCTAGGCACTGGCTAGGCACTGGCTAGGCACTGGCTAGGCACTGGCTAGGCACTGGCTAGGCACTGGCTAGACACGGGCTAGGCACTGGCTAGGCACTGGCTAGGCACTGGCTAGGCACTGGCTAGGCACTGGCTAGGCACTGGCTAGGCACTGGCTAGGCACTGGCTAGGCACTGGCTAGGCACTGGCTAGGCACTGGCTAGGCACTGGCTAGGCACTGGCTAGGCACTGGCTAGGCACTGGCTAGGCACTGGCTAGGCACTGGCTAGGCACTGGCTAGGCACTGGCTAGGCACTGGCTAGGCACTGGCTAGGCACTGGCTAGGCACTGGCTAGGCACTGGCTAGGCACTGGCTAGGCACTGGCTAGGCACTGGCTAGGCACTGGCTAGGCACTGGCTAGGCACTGGCTAGCACTGGCTAGGCACTGGCTAGGCACTGGCTAGGCACTGGGCACTGGCTAGGCACTGGCTAGGCACTGGCTAGGCACTGGCTAGGCACTGGCTAGGCACTGGCTAGGCACTGGCTAGGCACTGGCTAGGCACTGGCTAGGCACTGGCTAGGCACTGGCTAGGCACTGGCTAGACACTGGCTTAGCACTGGCTAGACACTGGCTAGGCACTGGCTAGACACTGGCTAGGCACTGGCTTGACACTGGCTAGACACTGGCTAGACACTGGCTAGACACTGGCTAGACACTGGCTAGACACTGGCTAGGCACTGGCTAGACACTGGTTAGGCACTGGCTAGACACTGGCTAGGCACTGGCTAGGCACTGGCTAGGCACTGGCTAGGCACTGGCTAGGCACTGGCTAGGCACTGGCTAGGCACTGGCTAGGCACTGGCTAGGCACTGGCTAGGCACTGGCTAGGCACTGGCTAGGCACTGGCTAGGCACTGGCTAGGCACTTGCTAGGCACTGGCTAGGCACTGGCTAGGCACTGGCTAGGCACTGGCTAGGCACTGGCTAGGCACTGGCTAGGCACTGGCTAGGCACTGGCTAGGCACTGGCTAGGCACTGGCTAGGCACTGGCTAGGCACTGGCTAGGCACTGGCTAGGCACTGGCTAGGCACCGGCTAGGCACTGGCTAGGCACTGGCTAGGCACTGGCTAGGCACTGGCTAGGCACTGGCTAGGCACTGGCTAGGCACTGGCTAGGCACTGGCTAGGCACTGGCTAGACACTGGCTAGGCACTGGCCAGGCACTGGCTAGGCACTGGCTAGGCACTGGCTAGGCACTGGCTAGGCACTGGCTAGGCACTGGCTAGGCACTGGCTAGGCACTGGCTAGGCACTGGCCAGGGCACTGGCTAGGCACCGGCTAGGCACTGGCCAGGCACTGGCCAGGCACCGGCTAGGGCACTGGCTAGGCACTGGCTAGGCACTGGCTAGGCACTGGCTAGGCATTGGCTAGGCAC
>JAECXB010001084.1:0-10684 GCA_018151435.1 Zaprionus africanus
AAAAAAGTTGTACATCTCACATGAAAATACCTTTCCACGGGTGTTTCCTGAAAATTTTATTTCAATCGGACTAAAAATAAGTGAGATATGATCCGAATTAAACTCAATTTGAACGTATACTTATGCGCATATTAAGACCTAATTTACGCATCATACCGAAGTTCGAATCTAGCTTCGGACACACAGCATAAAACAAAACATTTTATTTGCATAGAATGGTAACAGAATTGCCAGCTCAGGAATGCAACTTTGCCGATCGGAAAATAAATGGGGTTGTGGCTTAGTGGTTAGAGTGGCGGACGGCACTTCTTAGAGAGTTCGTATGTTCGTGCGTGAGCGAGTTCGAGTCCTAGCGGAGGCTAGTGCAATTTTTTATTTTAATTACTTTTTTTGGTTTTTTTTATTTATATAAACTAAAAGGAAAACAACAGCCGAAAACTACAACCTCTACCTTAATTCTAAATTATTTAACTAAATAGCAATCAAAATAAATTTTATATTTTTATGCAATAGTTAAGACAATCAATGTACACGAATGTTAGAGCGGGATGCCGATACATGCATGTCTGCATTTGCACATTTATGTGTCGGCATCCCGCTCTTTCACGCATCAATTGCCGTATTCCGCACACATACGCAACTGTCAGATTTGTGCAACATAGGGCAAAGTTTATAAAAGTGTTCTAATTAAATATGTTGCGTACCAAAAATTAAATTAGTGTTTGTTAAGCTTTTAAATTATTTAATAGAAAAGAAAGAAAGATAGGAAAACATATCACCGCATTGACCGCGGCAGCAATCGAACCCGAACAATGTCAACATCATTGGTCTTCGAATCCGGCACACACTCCACTAAGCTACTGCACAACTTCCGCAGCCGCGACTCCTGTTGCCATTATGATCTAATGCTTATACTTCTTGTCTATCCGTCCTTGCATTATTTATGTGTTCTTCTTCTTCTACCTGTCAATCGAATTTGGCGTGTCGTTCGAATTAAAAAATAAGAAGATAAAATTTATATTTTTAAATGCTTAAATTCAAACAAACCAAAATTTTCATTATAAATAAGGGAAAATAAATTATACACGGTATACCATGATAATCCATGGCCTTCTACAGTCAGCACCTGACTGTAGCGTTCGACTGGTTTCAAAAGCCCGCGGTCCACGAAAAAAAAGAACGGCCCGCGCTCACCTCTACTTATTTTGCTTCATATTTATTTATTAAATAACGATAGAAAAGAAGTTGATAAGCAAAATACTTCTTATTTAATGATACTTTAAATGTAATACTGAAATGATTACATATATATAACAAAATTGTGCTTTCAACCATTTTCTTATAGCTACTCAAAATAAGGCGAACTTTTCTTGGTCATTAGATTAGACGCACTTTGGCTTTTAATTTTTAAAAGAAAAGTATTTGAATTTTAACTCAAATTATTTACTATTTGATTTATTTGAAATAAAAAAAAGGAATCTACGTAGTTCAAGGAAATCGCGCCCCAAGCATGTTTAATAGCTGCAGTTAATGTTTCCTTATCTTCTTATTGCTTTCCTCCTTTGTATACATTCCGTGTTAGCCAGCCCCAAACCTTTCAAAAACGAATAAGGAGGCCAGGTCATGATATGAACGCTTTGAATCGAAATAAAAGACTTTACCACTCGAGAGTTATGAATAGGAACATTGTCCTGTTGAAAAATCCAAGGAATTGCTCCAAAGAGATCTTTTTATTTTGGAAATACGGACTCCAACAATGTTTAGAAGCGATCGCCGTTCATCTTTTGATCGATGAAAATCAAGTCATTTGTTCCATAAAACGTGATAGCACCCCACACCAAAATTCCCTCTTCTCGGCCATGGTGGCGACTTAAATATAGGTCATCATAATGAAATCCATCAGGGCTATCTAAATAAAAACGTTTTTTATCAGTAAAGACAACTGAACGCCAATCGTTTAGTCGAGCGTCAGATTGGACAGTCCACGTCATGTATTCTTTCGCGAATTGAAGCGTATATCCTTGCGTATTGCATTCAAAGGGGCCTTTTTCTTGATTTTTAGACGCTTCAGGTGTTCTGCATTTCTGATCGTACGTCGAACAGTTGAAAGGCTTGCTTTTACTCCGGCCAATTTCTTGATTTTAACAGCAGATTTAGTTGAATTCAAAGAAATTCTAACGATTTGGCGTACTGCTTGCTTAGATAGTGCTTTTTCTTTTCCTTTGAAATTATTTCCATATCCCTCTGGATCCTTCAAATATCTGTCAACAGTTCTGGAGCTACGATTTATTTGTTTGGCAATGTTCCGATTGGATAGTCCTTGCGTGAAAAAGTCTACTTTTTGACGTTCCAATAAGCTCATTTTTTCCCATTTCCCATTTTTTCTTCAAATGTAGCTGAAAACACTTTATTTGTTTATTTTTAGGCCATGGATTTAAAAAAAATTCATGGTCTACTGTGTTTGTCTGAACGCAAATGTGCGTAACAGGCAGAAGGAGGCATCTCCGACCCCATAAACTATATATATTCTGAATCAGTATCAACAGCCGAGTCGATTGAGCCATGTCTGTCTGTCCGTCTGTCTGTCTGTCTGTCTGCCTGTCTGTCTGTCTGTATGAACACCTGGATCTCAGAAACTATAAGAGCTAGTGTCTTCAAATTTTGTGACAACATCCGTGTATGTTACAGTGTTTTAAGGTTTAAATTTGGCCACGCCCCTTTCCGCCTCTGTAAGTCAGTAATAACCATTTAATATACACATTATACACCCAACAACAAAATTTGTACATCTCACATGACAAATAACTTTCCACGGGTGCTTTCTGAAAATTTCATTTAAATCGGACTAAAAATAAGTGAGATGTGATCCGAATTGAACTCAATTTGAACGTATACTTATGCGTATATTAAGACCTAATTTACGCAAGCATACCGAAGTTCAAATCTAGCGTCGGACAAACAGCATTTAACAAAACTTTTTATTTGCATATAATGGTAACAGAATTGCCAGCTCAGAATGCAACTTTGCCGATCGAAAAACAAATGAGGCAGTGGCTTAGTGGTTAGAATGGCGGACGGCAATTCTTAGGTAATTCGTGTGGTGGTGTGTGCGTGCCGTGAGTTCGAAAGTCCTATGCGCGGCTGGAGCGCAACTTTTTTATTTGAATTACTTTTTTTAAACCCGTTACCTAAATCCTAAATTATTTAATTAAATATCAATAAATTTATTTTCCCAAAGTAAATTTCATATTTTTATGCAATAGTTAAGACAATCAGTTCACACGAATGTTAGAGCGGGACGCTGATACATGCATGTCTGCATTTGCACATTTATGTTTCGGCGTCCCGGTCTAACACACATCAATTGCCCTATTAGGCACACACACGCAACTGTAAGATTTGTGCAACAATCGGCAAAGTTTATAAAAGTGTTCTAATTAAATATGTTGAGTACCAACAAATTTAAAAATGATTGTTTGTTAAGCTTTTAAATTATTAATAGAAAAGAAAGAAAAAAAGGAAACCATGTCTCTCATTGATCGCGGCAGCAATCGAAACCGACCACTGTCAACATCATTGATCTTCGAATCCGGCACACTTCGCTAAGCTACTGTACAACTTCAGCTGCCGCTAATTCTATTTTGCATTAGCGAAAAGTGCATACACCAACTTATTGCCCTCTTGCCCTACCTAATGCTTATAATTCTTTTCTATTCGCTTTTGCATTGTTTATGCGTTCTTCTTCTTCTGTCTGTCAATTGAATTTATGCGTGCCGTTTGAATTAAATAATATTTTAAATGCTTAGTAATAACTCAAACAAACCAAAATTGTCATTATAAATAAGGGAAAATAAATTATACACGGTTATACCATGATAATCCATGGCCTTCTACAGTCAGCACCTGACTGTAGCGTTCGCCTGGTTTTTATATGGCAACGATCAACTCGATCGTTGAACTTCAACCCCTATGGACGTGTTTCTAGCAGAGCTCTAGTAAAAATTGAAGTTTAAGTACAAAATTCAAGCCAAAGTGCAACCATTAAATATATAAAAGCGAAATAGACGCTAATACATATTTAAATGTGTTTCAATAATTTATTTATTTCTAAGTATAAAATAAACAAAAACAAGTGAAAACAATAAACAAAACAAAAATATGAGCGCATCCGTTGCTCAAAATCTGAAACGAGAGCTTCAGGTTAAACAAAACAAAAACAACTCCTACCTCTCACTCACCCACATATCAAAGTACACCAACAATAACCAAAGCTTGCACTCTCAAAGTGATGAAAGAGAGCGATCTTCCTCTCCAGCGTTGGAAAGATCCAACAGTTACTCTCAACAGGGCCGTAGCCAGCATGGGGCAGGTGGGGCGGTGCCCCGAAGGGGCCCATGAAAATACTTCGAATTAAACAATTTTCTACCATAATAAAACAATTAAAATTTTTTTTTTTGTAATTTTATTAGATGATGTGCTAAATCACATATTTTCGTTTCATTTCAACAAATTTGAGTATCTTAATAATGAAAAGTATCACAAACGCCGCTTTCTTATGTACGCTCAATACAGAAGTAAATAAGACTCAGCCAAAGGTTTACTAAGCGTCCAGTTTGTAGCTTTAATATAGATTTAATTCAAACTCCATTAAGGAACGACGCGAATTGTCTCCGGGTTTCGCCTAAGTGTTTATTGAAAATAAAGTTATAACGTTTTGATCGATATCTGCAAAAGAACCGCGTGTGATCTAAAACCTTCGTTTGCGTGGCTAAATTAAATGCTACAGGAAGGTTACAATCCGCCTAAATACCGCGTGTGATTAAAAAACTTCGTTTGCGTAGCCAACTAAAGGCTACTGGAAGACTATAATCCACCAAAAAAAAGAAACTCAGTGCTCTGTGAAACACTTCAACTTGGTAGCCCACTGTAAAAGTGTGACCGCTACAAGAAGTGAACCTTTTTTTAAAAAAGAAAAAAAAAATTCATAACTCAGTGCTGCAGTGAAGACCATTTAAAGACCATTATCGTCTCAGGTCAAAACCCCGAAACAAAAATAGAACAAAAAAAACAAAACCCTAGCGAAAAGCTAAGCGAGTGTAAAAACAACCAGCAATACAAAATTCTAAAATGGCACAGCCACAGCAACAACAACCACATCAAATTCAACTCCTTTCGGAAAATCATCTGAACCAGGCCCTTGGTCAGATTCGACAAGTGCCAGTATTTAATGGTACAGCATCGGAGCTGAGCTCGTTCATACGGAGAATCGAGTTCACCCAAAGTCTCTACCCGACAACCGACGCCCGGCAAGCACACATCATGTTTAGTGCAATCGAGATGCAGATTGGAGGTGATGCCCAGCGTTTGTCTCAGTTAAGTGCAGCCAACACCTGGATTAATCTGAAGGATGCCCTTATCTCGGAATTCAAAACACAAACCCCATTCGAGGAACTCCTAAGAAGACTAAACAACACACCGTTCAACGGATCACTTCGTAAGTTTATCGAAGAGCTAGAAGAAAAATGTTTCATTATAACAAATAAGTTTGATTTAGAAAACAACCCGTTTAATAACCTCATTTATACAAACGGAATGAATAATACTGTCAAAGACGTAATAATTAGAAAACTCCCTGATAGGATATACATGCAGTTAGCTAGATTCGACATAACAACTGTAAGCAAGTTGAAGCAAATCGCTCAACAAGAAGGTTGCTTTGACAGTATATGGTCCGATCGTGCGAAATCACAAAATAGTCAGAACGAAAATAATGATCAAGACAAAAGTTCTAAAAGTAAAAATTACAGTCCAAATTATAACCAAGTGTCAAGTTCAACCAGTCAAAACCAGAATTATAACAATACTAATGATAACAAGAAAAATAATAATAATAGCCAGAACATTGAGCAATTATACCAAGAATTTAAACAGAAACTAGACCAGGCACAATTACAAAATACAACAAACTATCTGTAAGGTATTATAAGTTTATGATAACACGGTCACACTTAAGCGCCTTCATGTCATGTAAATTCGTATTAATAAAGACAGTTGGAACACAAGCTTGTATGAATACACAACAAATTGGCGACGAGGCACAAAACTATAAAAAAAAGTGCAAAGAAAAGACAAAGCAAAAACGAAAATTGAATTGGCGGACAGATTAAAAGTAAATGAACATAAAAGAAGAAAAATCTGCCAACATGACTGAATCAGCATCTCTTCAAAAATTCTGCCAAATGATCAGCATTCCTGAATTTAATCCAGAAAGTGAACCATTTTTGATATGGAAGGAAAAATTTGATATCCATTTGTGCGAATTAAATATAAGTGAAGAAAACACGCAAAAGGCATCGTTACTAAAATCCATTGGATCAGTAGCGTATACTGTTCTACACAGCTTGTGCAGTCCACACTCACCGTTATCTAAAACATACAAAGAACTTTGTGAAATAATGCGTATGCATTATACACTGCCAACACTAGTGTTTCGGGAAAGAAAAACATTTCACATGTCCACAAAAAGTGAAAACGAAACAGTTGCAAGTTGGTATGCACGTGTCAAACAGTTAGCATTGAATTGCAAGTTTGGACAAAATCTGGAAGCATTTGTTTTAAACCAATTCATCATGAGTCTTCCAAGTGCAATTTTTGAACGGTTGTGTGAAGAAGACGAGCATCTGTCTCTGTCGGACGTATTAAGAAAAGCAATGATAATGGAAACGAAGACTACCGCTAAAAGAGCTGAAGACAACGTGAACTACGTGTATAGAAGCAACAACGATAACTTCAAGGGCAAACCAAAGGCGAAACACAACGAAGGAAAAGGCAAAGGCAACGAGACGGAAGGCAAAGGCAAAGGCATGCATAACTTGGACGAATGCAAATACAAAGGCTATGACTGTCGTAATTGTGGAAAAAGAGGGCATCTTGCGAAAGTTTGTAAATCAAAATCTGTAAACCATGTATCAAAATTAAATGATTTTAATGTTAACTCAAATACTAATGAAATTGATCAAAGTTTTGCAGTATTAAATATGGATTCAACTACTACTATTAGTGATGTGTATACATTACCTGTAATTATTGATGGATGTCACATGAATGTTGTTTGCGACACTGGTGCACCTTGCACATTGATTCCAAAAGCAACATATGGAAAAGCGATTAGTAAGCGGACTCTAAGAAAATGCAAAGTGCCGTTTGTAAATTATAATGGTGACACTATCGAGATTGTTGGTGAGTACGATGCAATGATTGAATATCAAGGCATAGTAAAACAAATGATAGTCGTAGTTACAAATACAACGAGTCCAGCTTTGCTTGGTAGGACATTTTTAAGAGCCTTTAATTTTGATTTAGTACAGGTAAACAACATAAATGTGAACGAACAATACTCTGTAGTTACAGAACAAATTAAAAATGAATTTTCGGAAGTATTTAAAACCGATTTAGGTTCATTCAACGCAAGTAAAGTAACATTGCATTTAGAGGATGGCTCATTATATACAAAGCTTGATTTAAGCAATGCATATAATCAACTACACTTAGATGAGGAATCTCAACTAAGATGTACTTGGAGCACACACATTGGTCTTTTAAAAGTAAAGCGATTACCTTTTGGTATAAAGACAGCAGCAGCTATATTCCAAAAGACAATGGAATGTTTGTTTCAAGGCATGCAAGGCATAGTAGTTTATCAAGATGATATTACTGTGACTGGTGCTAGTTTGCAGGAACATATAAAAAATTTAAAAAATGTGCTTAGAAGATTGAAGTCTGTAGGACTTAAATTGAATGTCAATAAATGTCAATTTTTAAAGTCCAAGATCCGTTATTTGGGATTTTCTATCGATAAAAACGGTCTGAGCAAAAACAAAGACAGGGTATCCTGTGTATTATCAGCACCGACACCTAAAAATATATCACAGCTTCGAGCTTTCATAGGAATGGCTAATTATTATTCAAAATTTGTAAATAATTTTGCACAGATAATGAGTCCATTATACAAATTATTGCAAAAGGACGTAAAATTTCAATGGTCAGATAGTTGTAAAAACTCATACAACAAAATAAAGAACAGATAACTTCTGATCAGGTGTTAGTTCACTATAATCCTGATTTACCAATTGTACTTACCACAGACGCTAGTTCTAATGCAGTTTTAGGTATTTTAGCACACAAATTCTCTAATGGTCTAAAACCAATTGCATTCATTTCAAGGGCACTATCAAAAAGAGAAATCAATTACAGCACGCTTGATAAAGAAGCGCTTGCTATTGTATATAGCGTAATGAAATTGAAACAATATCTGTTAGGTATAAAATTTATTTTGAAAACTGATCACAAACCTCTGTTAGGTATATTTGGAGATAAGAAAGGATTGCCACTTATGGCATCTGCACGATTGCAAAGATGGGCATTAATCTTATCAGGTTTTCAATTCACAATTGAACACATTAAAGGTTTGTCTAATGAAGCAGATAGCTTGTCAAGAATTCCGCAAATGGAAGTGATTGATAAAAATGATGATTTCAATTAGGTCAATTTTATACAATCAAACAGTCCATATAAATTGAATTTTATGAGCATTGCTCGTGAAACACGACATGATTCGATCTTGTCAAAAGTTTGTGAATCTTTAAACTTGGATCACTACAAAAATTAAATAAAGATACATTTAGTAGATTTATCAATAAGGCCAATGAATTGTCTGTGGGATATGATTGTATAATGTGGGGTTATCGTGTCATTATCCCAACTAAATTTAGGCAACAGGTTCTACAAGAATTTCATAAATCACATCTTGGTATGGTGAAAACCAAAATGTTAGCTCACTCATACGTATGGTGGCTAAATATGGACTTAGAAATTGAAAATTTAATTAGAAAATGTATTCCTTGCCACGAGCAACAACCAAGTCCAGAAAAGTCTTCATTGATACCTTTGGAAAACAAATGGACAAATTTGGAGCAGAATCCATGTAGATTTTGCAGGACCAATTGAAAATCATTATTTAATGGTTGTGGTTTGTTCATATTCCAAATGGGTTGAAATTCAAGACAAAAAGACATTACGTCGTCATTTACAATATCTAAATTGTGAGAATTGTTCTGTAGAAATGGTTTAGTTGATACGTTAGTTTCCGATAACGGAAGACAATCGTCCAATGAATTTAAATGTTTATGACCAATAATGGTATAAATCACATATTGACATCTCCTGGTCATCCAGCAACTAATGGCCAAGCAGAGATTGTCGTCAAAACAGTAAAAAAATCGCTTTTTACAAGCATGAATTTTGACAAAAACTGTGATTTTGACATCATATTAAATAGATTTCTAATGGACCATAGAAACACAATCCATTGTACAACTGGGGAATCACCTGCGAAATTATTTCTAGGTCGAATGTTGAAAACACGATTTTCATTGTTGAAACCACCTTGAGACAGAACACATAAAACAACAACAGGACAAAAGTGTTAGAAATTACAAAGGCAATAGAAATGTCAGTTTTTCAAGAAGTCAATAAGTCATTGGGACTAAAACGGTCAGGGGACTATAAAATCCAAACAAGGTGCTCAGGCAGTTGTAAGCGAAAGACTTGGATCTCGTTCGTATTATTGCATCTTAAAGCCCAACAATCGAGAAATAAAACGTCATCTAAATCAAATAAGAAATCACGATAATGTAAAAATTAAAAGAAAAATGAAAAGAAAGCAAAACACAGAAGTTGATAATAAACATTCATGTAACCACACATCAAATGAAAATTGTGACATAAACACTAAACAAACGTCACCAGTTAAGAAAGTTGAGACCACGTGTGAGGGGAAGTAGTGAAGTCCATTGACAATATCCAGGGCCCTAACCAAAAACATTTACGTAAATATTAAATATTTATTTAAATATTTTGGGCATATTTGGGAATAAATAAATATTTTAACGATCTGCGGCTTTTCGTGTAAATATTCTTTGCTTTTTTACATAATTTACTGAAATTACATGTATATTATTTCTTCAAATCAATAGAAATGCCCAAAAATTGATTTATCCTAAGAAATAATTTCCAGGCAGATTACATGAATCATGTATCTATGGACTCAGGGAACTTTCTGGAATTCTGAATTTTCTGAATTTTATTTACTTAAACTGCCGAGTAATGTGTTTTATCTGAAATCCTCGAGTCAAGTAAAGGACAGCGATAAGTGACTAAGCACTTTCCCGACGACGAAATAAGTACAATAGATGTTTATTTTCATTTTTATCTATTTATTTTTATCCAGATTTTTATCTATTTCTAACACAGAAAACATGCAGTATTTCACGAACCGATCAGTTCACAGTTGACTTTCAAAGTATGTGCATCGATTAACATCCGCAAAGGCTGAATAATACCGAAAGTCAAAGAGCCGTTAAATGTATATTTCAAACGCGTTATCGCAGATCATCCAAATGTTTTTCGATGTGATGATTCGGTTCTGTTTTGTTTAACGTAATCAGAATGTGGCGAAAGCGCTGAACGAAGTGGATGAATACATCAACAATCTGAACACACGTCCGAAATCGAAGCATTCAAACACGCCCGGTAGTATCATGTGATGTAGAGCGCCCCCATTTTCCGGCTAACAAAGAGTACTAGAGGAAAGGCAGTGCCGGCGATCTACTTTACATTTGAAAAT
>JAECXB010001085.1:0-40836 GCA_018151435.1 Zaprionus africanus
TTTTACACACGCTTCTTCAGTGTCGTTCAATAATCGAATAATAAGAAGAAAACAAAACATAAAAGCTTAACAATCGACATATCGATTAGTCGATGAATACTAGTGTTTTAACACTGCTTTTAATTAACATTTGTTTACACAATTTTTGACTCTTAACGTTTCAAAAAGACTGATGCCGCGCTGCTCTCGACTGTTGCTTTTCTTACTTATTCAACTTGCATGGTTCAAGCTTTTGGGGACTTCAGAGCTCATTTTTATGCAGTTGTTTACAGACGATATGCTGGTAGTTGCGAATACAAAGGAGGAAGCATTTGAGAGGTTGAATTAGTGGCAAAGCGTTGTCAGAGGCGGTGTTCTCGTTCAATATAAAAATGTATTTTCTTTGTACAGGAATAGTGTACCTAGGATTCTACATCAAGGATGGAGAATTAAACCAAATCCGTAAGCTCTTCCTGTTTTATCTCAACCAACCTGGCAACGCAGTTGGGCGAGGTTTATAGGTTTGGCCCCGTATTTCAGACAATTTGTTCCACGATTCTCAAAAAAGATGAAGCCACTGTATCAGTTAACCTCAAGCTGGATGCTTTTGTTTGAAGGAGACACAGAGAAGATACGGCAAGACATTATCAAAGTGTTTACATGTGACCCTGTACTGAGCATGTCTTCTACACTGAGCTTCCAAATTGAATTGCATATTGATGCCAGTGCAGATGGCTACGGCGCTATGCTCATGTATAAAAAAGAAGGGAAACACAGAGTAGTCGAATATTGTAGCAAATGCACGTATCACTCGTATGGAGAGACGCTAGCTGTCTATAATGCAGTAAGATGATTTTAGACATTATTTGCACGGTGGAAAATTTGTGTATACTGATTGCAATTCGCTAGCTAGTCGTACAAAGGCTGACATGGATGCAAATATCGATTAAACATATGAGGTCCGAACTGGATTAATATATCGCAAATACAGCGTAATATAAACTCTGTTGCCTACCAGTAATCCCTATAGTTTAGGTAGTCCGTTATAAACTATGTACAAGAATGTTATGCATTTGGTGTCTCTAGACAAGGAAAATTTTGAAATTCTATGACATGCAATTGTCCAAGCCTTCATCAGAAAATGCAAATCGAATTGAACCCGATTCCCAAGATTGACTTACCGCGACCTACCGTTCACGTAGATATAAGTGGGAAGCTTTAGTGGAAAGAACGATCTACAGAATATATCAAAGTTAAGATTAATGCTTTCTCAAGTTTGTTCACTTTAAATCTTGACGAAAATTGTATTAAAGCTTTAAAGTCAAGTATGTCATTCTTTGGAGTTCCCAGTCGTATTATAGCGGATCAAGACAGAAGTTTTGCCAGCAACAAGTTCCGTGAGTTTTGTTCAACAAACAGGATTGAGTTGCACTTTTAATTGCTGCAGGTGCCAGTAGAGCAAATGGACAGGTTGAAAGGGTGATGAGCACTCTTAAGATTATGCTTACTGCTGTGGAAACGAATCAGCGATCATGGCAAGATGCGTTGGCAGAACTCAAACTAGCCATGAATTGCACCACAAATCGAGTCAGTACGGCAAGTGCTTTGAATTGCTGATAGAAGAGAAGCTAGGCCTTTAGGCCATTACGATATACAAAGGTTTGATAAAAAAACAAAGCAAATATAATTCGGTATAAGGTAGGCGATCATGTGTTACTAAAAAGCGAGGAGCGGCATCAAACGAAACTTGACCCCAAATTTAAGGGCCCATTTCAGCTTAATTAATGTACTAGATAGTGATCGATACCAGTTGAAGTCGTTAGTTACTAAGCAAACATATAAATATTCGCATGAATGGCTAAGAGCGCTACCAGACAGACGATTGACAGCAAATGTAATGGTGACTCCCAAGAGGGAAAAGAGTTGAAAGACGTCACTAGTGCATCTGTGTCCCAAGAGGAAAAGATTTGATAAACGGAACGAATGAAATGGCGTGTTCAAAAGAGTATTGACCGCACTATAACAGCTATTTCGCAGGACGAGAAGTGTTATGGCGGGGGTCAAGAGATTGGGTGTGAGAGAAGACACGCCAATGTTGATATGTGAAATTAAAGTTATAGAAAATGTGAATAGTTTGAAGCGACTCCTGGAATTTTGGGAATCGTTTCCATGATTTCACTTTCTGATGAAATTGCTGAGTGAGGTCCGATCTGGTTGTCATAAATACTGTGTTGTGTATAGACTTAATAGAATATGAGGAAGATTAGTAAAAGAAGAAAATCATCTCAGTGAAGTTTGACTGGTGGAATTGATCGGAACTTGCTGTGCTGCTGTACCAAAATTACAAAACTTATAAATAAAATGGATAAGACTCCCCTATTGCCGACATATACTAACGTCGTCCTTCGGTATTTTGACTAACTTTGTTTGAAGATGACACAACTATTGTAGTTCGTAAAGTAATCAGAAGGTTAAGGTCACAATTATTTCTGTTTGTCTAATATCCGATCTAATTTGGAGCTAGCTGTGCATAAATGAAATTTTACTTTTTTTTATTGCCGTCCGAATCAGACCGATATATTGTATTGTCCCCATACAACCTGCAGGTTTCATATAACCTATAATGGTTGCTAGCTTTCGAGAAATTTTTATTGAATTAACTACAGCCGTTTTTTTAAGTCAGGGGCTTTAAAAATGAATCCTGAATCTCGGGCAGCCGCCACGGGCGGCAAATCGAAGGGGCGGCAAAATCGGGCTCAAGTTTGTTTTTATTTGTTATGTCAATTATTGATTTACGGTAAACGGATAATAAATAAGGCCAAGCGCTGAGAAAAAAGGTGATGAGTATGAGGTATGAGTTTCGATATCGGTATCGAATATATCGACGGCAATGACAAGTTGTAACCCGTCAAACTTGTTTTCGCATATTGTCATTTTTACGCAAAGTGATTGAAGAAATTCGAATTCGCTGATGCATCGTAAAAAACCAGCTGATTTCGTTATCGCAGCAAATGCTAAGTGAACCGTTACTGTAACGATATACAGCCTGTAAGTAGCTGAACACTTTAATCTACGCTCTAAGCTTCAATTTAACTTATAAATAGCGAATAGTGACTAGATAACGTTAATTAGATAACGTTCCATTTAGTAAATAATGAATTTATTTATTTATTCATTTAATATAAACCATTTTCAACTGTATGAAAAAACCAAGAGCAATAGTCGAGCGGCATGCGACATTGAGATACTCTTCGACATTTTTTAAACGTTAATGGTCCATAATTGTACGATACTACTACGGAATAGAAATATGTAACATAAGCCTTAATATGCGTCTTTATATGAATACGTGTATATGCATGTAGCATATCATTGGCAAAAATGCGTGTGCATAGAAAAGAAGTGAAGAACAACAGATGGCGCTACGCGCTCGCATTCTCTTTCCTTTTCTTTCCTACATGAGCATTCCCCACAAGAGCCCAGCTCTGATCAGTATATGGCTGCGTTGGAAACACAAAACCGTAATCTCATGGAGATTATAAAAACCATGCACGCACCGAGAGCACCGGCGTCAGATGAAATGTCTTAGCACGTCACACTGCCAAAATTCTGCGGTGACAGCGCTGGAGCGGATCCATCTGCATGGTGCACCACGGTGGATTTAATCTTTGCAGATAATGCGTAGGCAGTGCGCTCGTAGTTGCGTTGAGCAAAGCGCTAGAAGGCAGTGCGTCGCAATGGCTGTCGCAGATATGCTTCGCTGGCATCACATGGCCGCAGTTTAAGGAACTGTTCATACAGAGATTTGTAGGGATTGAGACGACGGCTGCCATTCTCATGAACGTTTTGAATGGACGTCCAAAACCTGGAGACAGCTTTGCCAGGTATGGAAAACGCATTGTCACCTTGTTGCTGTCTAAGTGGAAGGCCAAGAATTTGGAGGAGATTGCAGTATCGGTAGCGTTGGCTCACATGGCACAAATCGATAATAATTTGTTGTGTTGCAACGCGTTGGGTGTTTGCGACAAATGTGGCTACGGCAATGAGCTTCAGCAACAGCTGCAAGCCTATGTCTTCAATAAACGTAACAACGAAGGTTCTGCCCCAGAAAAGAAGAAGTCAAGAATGCAGTCGCAGACTACGTGCCATTTTTGTGCGAAAGTTGGCCACGAATTCGACGAATTCCGCGCTCGAAAGGAAGGTACATCAAACACAAAAGAAAGAAGCTACAGCGCAAGCAAACCGCCTGGGTCAAAAGATCGTCCGAACATAAAATGTTTTAAATGCGACGAAATGGGACATGTGGCTTCTGTATGTCCCAAAGGCAACAACAAATACATCGAAAAGCGAGTTGACGTATGCAAATTGAGAGAGCCAAATGGATTATTCTTCAATCGGGTGAGCCCTTTCCATTCTTTTTTGAATGCAAAAATGCGTGTGCATAGAAAATAAAAGAAAAACAATTATTTAATAATAATAAATATAATACCAACATAACGTCAAAATTCCAATCCGATCGGACAACAAACATAGAAGTTATTAAACAAAAACCTTGTTCGCTTTGTTTTTGTATACAGACCAGCAAACTGTGACTTCATTGCAATGCTCATGTAGGAAAGAAATGAGAGCGCGTAGCGCCATCTGTTGTTCTTCTCTTTTTTTCTATGTACACGCATTTTTCGCATTCAAATGCACACACACACATTCATACATTTGTGTTTGACCAATGAAATGATACACGCATATACACGTATTCATACACAGACGCATATAAGGGTTTACGTTACGAATTTCTATTTAGTAGAAGTATTGTACAATTGTGAAGGGTTACCTTTTGTAGGCTTTATTGATATTAAGGTTTGATTTAAAATAATACAGAGAGACTTTATTTTTACACACGCTTCTTCTTGTGCGTCGTTCAATAATCGAATAATAAGAAGAAAACAAAAACATAAAAGCTTAACAATCGACATATCGATTAGTCGATGAATACTAGTGTTTTTTAACACTGCTTAATTAACATTTGTTTACACAATTTTTGACTCTTAACGTTTCAAAAAGATCGATGCCGCGTGCCGCTCGACTGTTGCTTTTCTTACTTATTCAACTTGCTATTGTTCAAGCTTTGGGGGACTTAGCCTATTTTTATGCAGTTGTTTACATAGACGATATGCTGGTAGTTGCGAATACAAAGGAGGAAGCATTTGAGAGGTTGAATACAGTGTTAAAAGCGTTGTCAGAGGCGGTGTTCTCGTTCAATATAAAAAAATGTAATTTTCTTTGTACAGGAATAGTGTACCTAGGATTCTACATCAAGGATGGAGAAATTAAACCAAATCCTCGTAAGCTCTTCCTGTTTTATCTCAACCAACCTTGGCAACGCAGTTAAGGAGGTTTATAGGTTTGGCCTCGTATTTCAGACAATTTGTTCCACGATTCTCAAAAAAGATGAAGCCACTGTATCAGTTAACCTCTAAGCTGGATGCTTTTGTTTGGAAGGAGTATTACGAGAAGATACGGCAAGACATTATCAAAGTGTTTACATGTGACCCTGTACTGAGCATATTCTACACTGAGCTTCCAATTGAATTGCATATTGATGCCAGTGCAGATGGCTACGGCGCTATGCTCATGTATAAAAAAGAAGGGAAACACAGAGTAGTCGAATATTGTAGCAAATGCACGTATCACTCGTATGAGTTAGAGACGCTAGCTGTCTATAATGCAGTAAGACATTTTAGACATTATTTGCACGGTGGAAAATTTTTTGTGTATACTGATTGCAATTCGTTGAAGCTAGTCGTACAAAGGCTGACATGGATGCAAATATCGATTAAACATATGAGGTCCGAACTGGATTACTATATCGCAAAATACAGCGTAATGGCAAACTCGTTGCCTACCAGTAATCCCTATAGCGTTTAGGTAGTCCGTTATAAATCATGTACAAGAAGCTGTTATGCATTTGAGGTGGCGGAAATCTTTAGACAAGGAAAATTTGTGGAAATTGTATGACATGCAAATTGTCCAAGCCTTCATCAGGGAAAATGCAAATTGAATTGCACCCGATTCCCAAGATTGACTTACCGCGACCTACCGTTCACGTAGATATAAGTGGGAAGCTTAGTGGAAAGAACGATCTACAGGAATATATCAAAGTTAAGATTAATGCTTTCACTAAGTTTGTTCACTTTAAATCTTGACTCGGAAAATTGTATTAAAGCTTTAAAGTCAAGTATGTCATTCTTTGGAGTTCCCAGTCGTATTATAGCGGATCAAGACAGAAGTTTTGCCAGCAACAAGTTCCGTGAGTTTTGTTCAACAAACAGGATTGAGTTGCACTTAATAGCTGCAGGTGCCAGTAGAGCAAATGGACAGGTTGAAAGGGTGATGAGCACTCTTAAGATTATGCTTACTGCTGTGGAAACGAATCAGCGATCATGGCAAGATGCGTTGGCAGAACTCAAACTAGCCATGAATTGCACCACAAATCGAGTCAGTACGGCAAGTGCTTTGGAATTGCTGATAGGAAGAGAAGCTAGGCCTTTAGGCCATTACGATATACAAAGGTTTGATAAAAAACAAAGCAAATATAATTCGGTATAAGGTAGGCGATCATGTGTTACTAAAAAGCGAGGAGCGGCATCAAACGAAACTTGACCCCAAATTTAAGGGCCCATTTCAGCTAATTAATGTACTAGATAGTGATCGATACCAGTTGAAGTCGTTAGTTACTAAGCAAACATATAAATATTCGCATGAATGGCTAAGAGCGCTACCAGACAGACGATTGACAGCAAAATGTAATGGTGACTCCCAAGAGGGAAAAGAGTTGAAAGACGTCACTAGTGCATCTGTGTCCCAAGAGGGAAAAGATTTGATAAACGGAACGAATGAAATGGCGTGTGTTCAAAAAGAGTATTGACCGCACTATAACAGCTATTTCGCAGGACGAGAAGTGTTATGGCGGGGGTCAAGAGATTGGGTGTGAGAGAAGACACGCCAATGTTGATATGTGAAATTAAAGTTATAGAAAATGTGAATAGTTTGAAGCGACTCCTGGAATTTTGGGAATCGTTTCCATGATTTCACTTTCTGATGAAATTGCTGAGTGAGGTCCGATCTGGTTGTCATAAATACTGTGTTGTGTATAGACTTAATAGAATATGAGGAAGATTAGTAAAAGAAGAAAATCATCTCAGTGAAGTTTGACTGGTGGAATTGATCGGAACTTGCTGTGCTGCTGTACCAAAATTACAAAACTTATAAATAAAATGGATAAGACTCCCTATTGCCGACATATACTAACGTCGTCCTTCGGTATTTTGACTAACTTTGTTTGAAGATGACACAACTATTGTAGTTCGTAAAGTAATCAGAAGGTTAAGGTCACAATTATTTCTGTTTGTCTAATATCCGATCTAATTTGGAGCTAGCTGTGCATAAATGAAATTTTACTTTTTTTTTATTGCCGTCCGAATCAGACCGATATATTGTATTGTCCCCATACAACCTGCAGGTTTCATATAACCTATAATGGTTGCTAGCTTTCGAGAAATTTTTATTGAATTAACTACAGCCGTTTTTTTAAGTCAGGGGCTTTAAAAATGAATCCTGAATCCCGGGCAGCCGCCACGGGCGGCAAATCGAAGGGGCGGCAAAATCGGGCTCAAGTTTGTTTTTATTTGTTATGTCAATTATTGATTTACGGTAAACGGATAATAAATAAGGCCAAGCGCTGAGACTTTTCCTCCCCAAAAAAGGTTTTGATGAGTATGAGGTATGAGTTTCGATATCGGTATCGAATATATCGACGGCAATGACAAGTTGTAACCCGTCAAACTTGTTTTCGCATATTGTCATTTTTACGCAAAGTGATTGAAGAAATTCGAATTCGCTGATGCATCGTAAAAAACCAGCTGATTTCGTTATCGCAGCAAATGCTAAGTGAACCGTTACTGTAACGATATACAGCCTGGGTAAGTAGCTGTGAACACTTTAATCTACGCTCTAAGCTTCAATTTAACTTATAAATAGCGAATAGTGACTAGATAACGTTAATTAGATAACGTTCCATTTAGTAAATAATGAATTTATTTATTTATTCATTTAATATAAACCATTTTCAACTGTATGAAAAAACCAAGAGCAATAGTCGAGCGGCATGCGACATTGAGATACTCTTCGACATTTTTTTAAACGTTAATGGTCCATAATTGTACGATACTACTACGGAATAGAAATATGTAACATAAGCCTTAATATGCGTCTTTATATGAATACGTGTATATGCATGTAGCATATCATTGGCAAAAATGCGTGTGCATAGAAAAGAAGTGAAGAACAACAGATGGCGCTACGCGCTCGCATTCTCTTTCCTTTTCTTTCCTACATGAGCATTGCAATGATGTCACAGCTTGCTGGTCTATATACAAAATCAAAGCGAACAAGGTTTTCGATCGAAAGCAATGTCGCGTCATCGATAGATTATAATAATATTGTGAATGAGTTTGCTGAAGCGAAGGCGAGAAAAGTGAAATTTGTTGACTTTTAAGCTTGATCTCTTTTTTATGCACGAAAGATATAGATCATGAATAATTTACATGTTACCTGTATTCCGAGGGTTATTTCTTCGACATCTCCACAACGTATTTTTTTCATTTGAATATAACGTAGGATTCGTGTCAAAACAGCTATTTTTATTTAGTGGGAGGGGGCGGCATTTCCTACATTGTGCCCCGGGCGCCGAAATGTCTCGCTACGCCACTGTTCAAGATGGAGCTTGCGTGCTGGCGTTCATTATTCTAAATTGTAACATTTTTGTTGTTAACTGACACGAGCATCGCAATGACATCACAGCATAGTGGTTTCTAAACAAAATGCTAGCTAATGTAGTTTATTATTAATAAATTATAAATAAATTTTGCCGTTAGATAAGTACTAGTCTAAGCCAGAAAGTTGTGTCTTTTATACACCACAAACAATTCGACTTTAAAAACTAAATTATTGGTTTTCGGGGCCGGGGGGCGTGTCACTCAACATTTGAAATAAACTTGATCAGATTAGAGTATACAGGAATCTTCCTGCCAAATTTGGTATCTGAAGCTGTTATAATAGCTGAGATTTGTCCGTTGACACAGACAAGCAGACATAGCTCAATCGACTCGGCTAGTGATCCTGAACAAGAATATATATACTTTTTGGGGTCTTCGACGCTCCCTTCTGCCTGTTACATACATGCGCACAAAACCAGTTTACCCTTTTTTGATCATTTTCAAAGGTTTAAAGGGTTTAAAATTTTTATATATATTGATCGCGGCAGCGATCGAGCCCCGACACTGCAGTGTGCAGTGACAGTGCACTGCCAATATCGTTAGATTGTTTATGAGTTCTTTTCTTTCTGTCCGTCATTTGTCGTTCGAACACCGTATGAAATTTATATATTTTAATGTTTATAATAATCCAAATAAAGCACAATATTTGTATGTGTGACATGCATGAGCAAAACAATTATTGCCATTTCCTCACAAACAAGCACAAAAATCCTGGCTGCACCTGACTCGATTTTGCAAGTTGTGGTTTGGGTTTCTTAGTTCCTTTCAACATGGAAGAAAATCAAGTAGGGCACTTTATATAACATATGATAATTATCATTATAATCTAAATAAATTGCGCTAGAGCGAAAATGGGAAAGACAAATTACAATATTTTTAGAGATTGAAGGGGTAATTGATATTTCAAGCATATTTGTTCATTTGTACTTCGGTTGTTTGTTGGCATTGGAATCTTCATTGCAAATTTTGTCCGGATGCTTGACCATCGCAAAAACTGTTATGAATAGTTCATTTTCGTTTTTTTGCTTTATTTTTTTTTTTTTTTTCGTACTCTTTGGCTGTGGAAAACTTTGTCCAAGCAGCTGCAATGCATTTGCCATTTACTTGTCGCTTTTGTTGTTGTTTTTGTAAGCAAATGTAATTTCCTCTTTATGCAGATGTTTCCTGAGCATCGCTGTGTGCCCCTCGGTAGTCCTTTCGGTAATGAAATCGACATTTTGTTCCAAGATTTTATGCCAATTTGTATGCCTTAAAAATAATCAAAAAGGTATACTAATTTTGTGCGTTGATATATGTATCGGGCAAAAAGAGGCATAATACTGAAGAAGTCAGTAAATATTAATAACCTCAAAAAACTGAAAAACCTTTAAATATCCCCCAAAAGGTATAGAATCCTGATCTGGGCATGCGATATATGCTTTAATATGTATTTTGACCTTCTAAGTTCGAATCCAAAGTCAAAAATTTCACTAGACGTCTAAGTTTCGATTTAACCTCAAAAAACACGAAAAATTTTTGGAGCCCCATAAAATAATGGGTGGTCATGATCGGGTAGTGCGATATATGTTTATATATGTTTTTTGACCTTCCAAATCCGAATCTAAAGCAAAAACGTGCCTATCACGTCCAAATCTCAACCTAACCTAAACATTTTTTCAAAAACTTTGGAAATTTTGAAATTGCTTCAAATATTAAATTAGGGTGTAGTCGAATATGCTATCAAAAAAATTTTTCTGTAGATATTTGTTCTTTTTGACCGTTATTTTATCACATTTTGAAAAAGGTTTTTGAAAAAATTTTTAGGCTAGGTTGAAATTTGGACGTACAGACGAATTCGCGTGACTGCTGCACTCGTTGCTGATTAAACCAAGCAAATGTGAGGACATCATACTCTTTTGTACAAATCGGCGACGATCAAATAAATTTTTGGTTCATCTTTCTTAAGAAAGCGGGGCAACATCACACACTACACGCACATTAAACACAAAAGCCAAAAACTTAAATGAAAGTTCACTTGTTCTTTGATCTTCATTCGGGTAAACCACTTTTGTGGAGAGACCTCAAATAGTCTTTTTTACTAATAAACTACTCTTACATTATTCATTCCACACCTGGTGTTAATCACGCGCTTATGCTCTGTTCTTTTAACGTTGGTCAAACGGAACTTACGCTCTCTCATGTATGTACGAGTAGATGATGCTAAAATTTGTTATGAATTGAAAGGCGACTGCTTTTATTCTCAACGTCAAGCCGACTTAGATAGCCTTTATTCATGAGGTAGTGCAAACTTTTTAAATCTGAACAGCTCCAAGTGCAAGCTGATGGTCTTTGTGATTGTCCTCTTTAATGAGACGCTCATCGAGCGGGCCGTCGATCTACTGGCATCGCTGGATCTGCTGGATTCAGCTACCCAAAATATATTTAACTGCAAATGTCGCATACCCAGATGATGAAACTTAATTTTTCTGGGCTTGATGTAGTTTTAATACTTAACCTTATCTAAGGTGAGATTTGCAGTGTGGATCTGGTAAGCTAGTTCCACTTACATGTCCCTTGTAGAATATGTCGAAATTTTAATGTTTTAAAATTAAACTTTTAAATAGTTTATTAAGATTTAACAGAATAAAATAAAAGCAAGTGCAACAGTCGAGCGGCACGCGACAGTGGGATACCCTTCGACCTTTTTGAAACGTAAAGAGTCAATAATTGTACAATACTTCTACTTACTTATACTTAATAGAAATATCGTAACGTAAGCCTTTATATGCGTCTGTGTATGAATACGTGTATACGCGTGTATCATTTTATTGGTCAAGCACAAATGTATGTATGTGTGTGTGTGCGTTTGAATGCAAAAAATGCGTGTGCATAGAAAAGAAGAGAACAACAGATGGCGCTACGCGCTCGCATTCTCTTTCCTTTTATTTCCTACATGAGCATTGCAATGATGTCACAGCTTGCTGCTCTGTATACAAAATCAAAGCGAACAAGATTTTTGTTTAATAACGTCTGTGTTTGTTGTCCGATCGGATTGGAATTTAGACATTATGTTGGTATTATAATTTGCTAGGTATAGTCTTACTCAGAGTGTTGTATCTTTTATATGTCGCTCGAAAATCAGCTTAAAAGATAAAATTTTTGATTTGCGTGGGCGGGAGGCGTGGCACTCAACATTTGAAATAAACTTCACTTGTCCCGGATCAACAGAAACCTTCATGCCAAATTTGGTGTCTCTAGCTTTTATAATTGCTGAGATCTGTGTGTTCATCTGGACATCCAGACACCCGGACAGACGGACAGACATTGCTTAATCGACTTGGCTAGTGATCCTGAGCAAGAATATATATACTTTGTGGAGTCTCCCACTCCTCCTTCTGCCTGTTATATACATTTGCACAAAGTTAGTATACCCTATTTGACCATTTTCAATGGTCGAAGGGTATAACAATTTGTTTGAAGACCAGGCGTGAAAAGTTTAAGCCAATCGCCGTCTTAAATGGCGAAAGCGTAGATCGACTGTTATGCATTCGATAAGAGGCTTATCGAGCGTCTATGTCCTTTTTCTGCGACATGGTTTGCAATGTCTTTTTTTTTTTGCTTTTATCAAAGTTTCATTTTTATTTATGATGTATAGTTTCTAAAGGAGTATATCATCCTTTTTAGGCCATGCATTTAAAAAAATGCATGGTCTATTGTGTTTGTCGGAACGGAAATGTGCGTAACAGGCAGAAGGAGGCATCTCCGACCCCATAATCTATATATATTCTGAATCAGTATCAGAAGTTTATTGAGACATGTCTGTCTGTCTGTCTGTCCGTCTGACTATCTGTCCGTCTGTCTGTCTGTATGAACACCTGGATCTCAGAAACTATAGGAGCTTTTGTGACAACATGCATGCAGTTTTTCAAGGTTTTTTTCCTTTTGTTTAATGTGTCACGCTTTTTCCCGCCTCTGTAAATAGTTAATAGCTATTAAACGCGACATTATAGCTAAAGATATAAAATCTAAAGCCAATGTTGTACATCTCACATGACAAATACCTTACCACGAGCGTCTTGACAAAATTTTATTTAGGTCAGACTATAAATAAGTAAGATATGATAAAAATTAAACTGCTTTTGAACATATATTTTAGGCATACCTAATTTACGTAAGCTTACCGAAGTTCATCTACGAAATCTACGATTCTACGCAAATAAAGCTATAATCATTTTCTATGTTAAAAACGGAGGGCTAAAAAACACAAAAACATTTATAAATATAGTCGAAAAGGTGCAAGGAAACCGAAACGAGAGCGGAAACCGAAGAACGCTGAGGATGCCATGAGCAAAGGCAAGGAGGAAGTGCAAGTGGGTGCCAACAAGTTTGGGGAGTTAAAGTTTTGGAGAACATTCGTTGGTATAAATGGGGTAAGGCGTTGTGCCATATGTTATGTTAGTCAAGGCAGCTGGCAGCAACACTTGCTGGAACTACACCAACAACCGCTAAAATAGCAGCACCAATGCCACCTGCATTAAATAACGGAAATGAAAACAAAAGACTTTAACTTCCGTAGAAGCGGAAAGAGCGGGGGAAACCAAAGTCAACGCATTGTACTCGAGTCAAAATGGAAAGTGGTAAGTGGTGATGTGGCTTTTTTACGGTCTTCCTTTTCTCCTTGTGAGCCACTTGCGCTCTCTTTGATTGCATTGTCTGTTCTTGTTGTTGTAGAGCAGGTGTATTTGCCCACGACTTTCGCATATGGCATAAATAATTTGCACTCAACAGGGCAACCAGACGAGGAAAAAGTCGGCAGTTGTTGCAGCTTCCCGTTAGGCTAACTGAATGGTTGCATTGCTAAGGTAATAGAGGAGGTCTGCAAAGAACAAAGAACCTTTTTTCTCTTGGGATAGAGTTCCAGCGGGCAGTTGTTTTTTTTTTTCTTTTACTACATGTTTAACGACTTTTGCCACTATTCTTTAAGTGAAAGGATAAGGCACAGCTTTTTTACCATGCGTCCTCCTGGTTTACTTTGTGGAAACTAATGAACATTCCGAGGGAATCGACCAACTGTTGACAAAACAGACAGAGTTTGCATTGCAACAAACGAATACATGGTCAGTCGGGTATATGTAGGTACTTCGGCTCAATTGTTCATTTTCATTTACAAAACAAATCAATTTAGTTGCATTATTTGCTATTATTAATTTGTATGTTATACCCTCCGAACATTGAATGTCAATAAATAATGGTTACGCAGAAGTAGGCGTAGGTGACCTCATAAATTTTATATAGTCTTGCTCAACATCACAGCCGAGTCGGTTAAGCCATGTCCGACCGATATTTATAGAAACTATTTGCGATGGCCGGATCAGCAAAACAACAATAATTTAAATGCAGTTCAATCCAGAGTGCAAATATTTAGTTATTAGGTAAATTAAAAAAATGTGGGAAAGTGGTGGGGCGGTTAAATGGGGAAAACACAAAATTAAAAAATTTAAAAAATAAAAATAAAAAAAAAAAACAATTAAACGACAATAATAATATTATATTTAATTCTGAGAGAAACGAGGCCAACAGTCGAGTGGCACGCGACAGTGGAATACCTTTGTTTGAACGTAAAGACTCAAAAGAAACAAGGTACCGTAAGCGTACATATAGATACGCCTGTATATGAATACGTGCCTAAAATGTCCGTACCAAGCTTTGAGTCTTTTGCTGTAGGTTGCGCTGCCCTTGGTGGCAGAGGATCGACGTCGGCTTCGCTGCTTCCAATAGGGACACGACACGACTGATGTTATGTTGATTGAAGTGGCTCATGACATGTACTGGTGGGAGCATTTGTTAATCATATTCTTAGAATGCATATTGGAGTTCATTATGTCTACTGGTAGCATTGCAACTTGTACGTTCTCACTTATATACAGAATTGACGAAACGCCCATGGCATGGTTTTTGCCAAGTGTGACATAGGTGTGTTGAATCTTTATTTTAACTGTAGTGTTTACTTTAAATAAATAATGTGTTCGTTTCAAATAAATAAAGAAGTTCACACAAAATTTGAAATCAAGCTCGAATATTTTCTGAGATGTGACTGTTCCTACAGACCTTTTTGTCTCGTAAATATATATTTTGAGACTCCTTATTGCAATTATACGATCCGAAACTCTTATTTTCGGCTTAGTAGTGAAAGGATCAACTTCTTAAGACGTTAACAATAAAATCAAAACCACCAAACAGACAGACCATTGAAACAACTCATGATTTTTATACCCTTCGACCATTGAAAATTGTAAAAGAGGGTATACTTTTTTCTACAAATGTACGTGGTCGTGGACCCCTCACCTTAACACAGTAGGTTTACTTTATACACACATATTTAATATGTCACGTTATAAACAAGTTTTGTTCGTTTAGTTAATAATTGGAAACTTGAGCCTTGAGTTGCTGTTCTTGTCTCTCTGGCCGTTCACGTTAGAGTGCCGACTCTGGCCGAAGATCGTCAGCGTCGGTCCCACGTCGCCACTCAATTGATGCTCTCTTCATCCTGTCTTTTTCCTGCCATCGTGAGTCGCCACACCCCATTAAAAAGTTTGGTTTTCAATGGCTTCAAGGGGGGCTTCCCGAGGCTTCTGTCTTTGGGCTAGAGTGTAGCGTTCTCCGGAGCAGGTGTTGGATCAGGAGGACCGGCCTCTGGCTGATGCGTTAAGTATGAAGCTGTACCCATCCGGTTGGCGAAGAACTTGGCGTCTTTGAGTCTGGTCATGAAAGAGTCGAAAGTTGGCAACGGGTAGTTTTCCCGGAGTGTCGTTTTATTTGCAAGTCACATGTCGACACAAAGACGGGTGTCCCCGCCTCTCTTATATGCAACCAGTCGAACGCTACAGTCAGGTGCTGACTGTATTAGGCCATGGATTATCATGGTATACCGTGTATAATTTATTTTCCTTTATTTATAATGACAATTTTGGTTTGTTTGAATTATTATTTAGCATTTAAAATATTATTTAATTCGAACGAAACGCACAAATTCAATTGACAGACAGAAGAAGAAGAACGCATAAACAATGCAAAACCGAATAGAGAAAAATTATAAGCATTAGGTAGGGCGAGAGGGCAATAAGTTGGTGTATGCACTTTTACGTAATGCCAAATAGAAGTGACAGCAACGCGAGGTAAACAGTAGCTTAGCGGAGTGCGTGCCGGATTCCCAAGACCAATGGTGCTGGTGGCAGTGTTTCGGGTTCGACCTGCCAATATGTGTGACATCTTTTTCTTTTTTTCTTCCTTTTCTGTTAAATAATTTAAAAGCTTAACAAACAATAATTTTTAAATTTTTTGGTACTCAACATATTTAATTAGAACGCTTTTATAAACTTTGCCGAATATTGCACAAATGTGACAGTTGCGTATGTGCGCCGAACACGGCAATTGATGCGTGTTAGAGCGGGACGCCGAAATATAAATGTGCAAATGCAGACATGCATGTATCGGCGTCCCGCTCTAACATTCGTGTACATTGATTGTCTTAACTATTGCATAAAAATATGAAATTAATTTTGGGAAAATATTTTTATTGATATTTAATTAAATAATTTAGGATTTAGGTAGCCGGTGTAGTTTTCGACTGTTGTTTTCCTTTTAGTTTATAAGAATAAAAAAAACGAAAAAAAAAGGTAATTAATATAAAAAGTTGCACCGGCCGCGCATGGGACTCGAACTCACGCACGCAGGACCGCTGTCCGCCACTCTAACCACTAAGCCACTGCCTCATTTTTCGTTCGATCGGCAAATTTGCATTCTGAGCTAATTCTGTTACCATTACCATATATGCAAATAAAAAGTTTTGTTTAATGCTTTGTGTCCGACGCTAGATTCGAACTTCGGTATTATGCGTAAATTAGGTCTTAATATGCGCATAAGTATACGTTCGAATTGAGTTTAATTCGGATCATATCTCACTTATTTTTAGTCCGATTTAAATGAAATTTTCAGAAAGCACCCGTGGCAAGGCATTTGTCATGTGAGATGTATAACTTTGGTTGTTGGGTGTATATTGTGTATATTAAATTGTTATAACTGATTTACAGAGGCGGGAAGGGGCGTGGCCAAATTTCCAAAAAACTTTGAGACACTGCAACATACACGGATCTTCTCACAAAATTTGAAGACTCAAGCTCTTATAGTTTCTGAGATCCAGGTGTTCATACAGACAGACAGACGGACAGACAGACATGGCTCAATCGACTCGGCTGTTGATACTGATTCAGAATATATATAGTTTATGGGGTCGGAGATGCCTCCTTCTGCCTGTTACGCACATTTGCGTTCCGACAAACACAGTAGTCCATGAATTTTTTTAAAATCCATGGCCTAAAAACGATTCGAGATCTCCATGCACTAGGACATGTGAATGGTTCAAATTTATATCGACTTAAGGCTTCGGTGAGTTTGACCATAACCTTATTCTCGAGAATAATAATACCGGAATTCGTGTCACTGGTTGGTTTACGCCATAGTTAACAGAAAGATTTGATTCTATGTTTCTCCATTTCGGGACTGGTGCCGTTTCTTCTACTCGGTTGATATTTTTTCCCAGCCGGAGAACGTTCAATTCGATTCGGCACGTGGCTATTCGGATATTGGCACCTCACCACACAAATAACTTGCGGAATTTCTTTTCCGAAAAGAATCTGCCGTTTAAGATTGTGGCTATTTGTTCTTATGACCTCCCACTCGACATCATTTGTTCCTTTCTTCATCCTCGCTTGGTACCTTAAAACCGGATGCATCCTCCTTTTTTTGTTTGGGGGTAGCGGTCCTCGTGGCGTATATCCATGCGTGGCCCGTTTTGGTTATTCCTTTGAGGTTCAAGCTTGTACGACATTTTTTTGCGAAGTAGCCCGGCTACGAGCATTTGTTGCATGTTGCTTTTCTTACGGAACATGATGCGTCATCGCAAGCGTGACTAACTCTACCGCACCTCCAACATTCCGCACTCTGTTTGAAACCGCGATCAGAGATTTTACAGACAGAATCCGCTAATGCTCTTGATGTCATTGCTTTCGAATCCTTGCTGATCTGCTCCTTAGCTAGATACGTTTTGATCACTTGTTCCAGTGAGCGCTTCTCTGCCCGGAGTGTCTTTATCAATTCGAGTGGTACTCAAGCATCTGTATCCTATATCCTTCAGTCATATGTCATCGATCTCGATTTTTAACGATCCAAACGATCCTAACGATGACACCCCTCTAACAAATGCCTCCCAAACGATGAGTTTTGTTTTGGGAAGAAGTGTTTATTAAAATGTTCTTTGAGTCGATTAAGCCGTGTCTGTCAGTCTGTGTGTATACACAGATGCCAGCTATTATAAAAGCTAAAGATATCATCGGCATATTCCTTCAAGTTTATTTGAAATTTTGAGTGCCACTCCCACCGCCTCCGCAAATCAATAATTTGTCCATTTAAGTCGATTTTTGTATGAGCGACGTATTTTAACAACTTTCTGATGTAGACCAATACTAAACTAGCTATAATACCTACATATCGCAAAAATTTATCGATCGGATAATAAATGGAGAGCAACATTCGAGCGGCACGTGACAGTAGGACCTTCGACCTTTTTTTTTTAACGTAGTGACGATAATTGTATTAATACATGGGCATTACAATGAAGTCACAGCTCTGCATACTAAATGATAACAAAGTTTTAGTTTAAAACGTTTGTTTGTGTTTGACCAATGAAATGCTACTTGCATATACCAAAACACGTATTCATATAAAGACGCATATTAAGGCTTACGTTACAATATTTCTATTAAGTACAATCTATTGTACAATTATGGACTCTTTACGTTTAAAAAAAAAGTTGTAGGGTATTCCACTGTCGCGTCCCGCTCGACTGTTGCTTTTGTTTTGATTTGTTATGTTGCTACTCTTCCTGAACATCTGTACCAAGTTTCAAGTGTATAGCATTTTTTGTTTGGTTGTGAAAATTAAAAATTAAGCGATACTTTTTGAGCACACCTCGTATACGTTAAAGCCGTCAGATATATATAATAGTCTCATGGCTTACAGACTTATTGCAGTCATTTTTGACGGTCAGACCCATCTCCCGTAGAGTTGTAAGCGGATTATCTTCCACTGACCTTACAATTTTTTATTGCTCGCACATTGTAAGCTTCGGTGGTCTGCCCATAGAATTATTGTGGTGCAGCCGATTTTCTTTTTCTGCCCGATTAATAATATTATAAATAGTTCTAAGTTTAATATCGAACATTTCAGACAGTTCCTTAGCCGTTTTGCCCTTGTAATGATTAAAATAGACTAATTGTATGAGGTTTTCATCAATACGTTTTCCAGGCATCTTTAAAAACGTTTAAAGCTCGAGCGATGTGCAATTTAGTAATGCAAAAAAGCAAAAGAATGATAGGCAAAGCATAACAAAAGTGAACGTACAAATTTCGTTGGCATTTGCAGTCCCGTTACTTTGTTTCAATTCTCTTTTCGATGCGTCTTTGCATTTTGCAAAGAATTAATTGACAGCTGATTTTTCCTTATGTTTTTCTTTTTGTGTTTTTTTCTTATGTTATAAAATGAATTTAAAGTTTTTGTTTATGCATATTAGTTTTTAATTCTATAATAAATAATATATAAAAAAAAAATTTTAAGAAAATTATAATTTTGTTAATAAAATAAGGCTTTGAACTTAAATATTCGTTGCATTTTGCACTTTGCAAAGAATTAGTTGACACACTGTACGTGTACAAACACGTACACTGGCTGCTGGAATAAAGTGCAAAATTTAGGCACCGATTTTCTTTCATCTGTAGGTATGCCCAAAGGTTCAAACTTCTATTAAAAATTAATATACCGTCTGCAAGATTAAAAAAAGATAAGTAATGTGGACCGAGCGGCAACCCCGACACTCAGGGTATAGTGCTAGATCCTGTGGCAGTTGTTACGCTGCCCCAGTTGCTGGAACGTAGTTGTCTTGATTATAGCTGAAATTTATTGGAAATTGGTGAGCAACTGAACGAGGGACACGAGAAAAAGGCATCTTGTGGCTGGGCAGTGTTAACAGAATTGCAGGAAAAGGAAGGATTAAAGTTCGCAGCGCAGCGAAACGTAACGGGTAGTGCTGAGTTAAATTATATCACAACGCAAGTGTATATTTGGAATGTTGAATTTGAATTTATGACGACATTAAATTACCTCCAAAAGTGCTGGCAACAAAAGGATGGAAACAGCTCGTAACCAGGATAAAATAAATAGAAAAACAAAAACCACTCAAAGCCGTGTAAATTAAGATGCCTTGGAAAGTTTTCGCTTCTTTAGTTAGTTTTGCGGTCAGCGCGCGAGCCTAGAGATAAGACGGTTTGAACATAACATACTGCAGTACGAGGGAAAGAGACGGCACGACACTTAGCACCAGTTCTCGCTCTTTCGCAACTCAATTTTTTATGCTCTTCGACCATTGCAAATGTTCGAAAAGGGTGTTCTAACTTTGTGGAAATGTATAACACGCAGGAGAAGGCATACGAGACCCCACACCGTGTATATAATCTTAGAATTATTAGCCGAGTCGAGTGAACACTGTTAATCGGTCTGTATTAGTTATTTTGAAACACCACATTGCAGGATGCCGTCAGCTACTTTGCAAATTAGTGAATTAATCGAATATTAAGCAACGTATTGAAGATGAAACTTCAATGAACAAAGAAGTTATTGACATCGATATTAAATGTACTATATTTATTTTCTTTTTTATTTTATGAGCGGTAAGATATTTTGAAACATACCGCCTACTACTTTATTTTTAACACACAGGGCAAAGGGTATTTTACTGTCGGGCACGCTTGAGTGAAGCATTCCTCTGGTTTTCTTATTCAGCATGTTTACTATTTTATTGTGGCGCGTCTAGAACAAAAACAACAGAGAAAAGAAACAAAAACCTGAAGACCAAATAAAAAAAAAAAAAAAACTTAGCGTTAAATTACTATAAGGTCCCGAGGGCATTAACCAAAAATGGAAATTTATGCTCAAATTGCATTCCCGCTGGGCCTCCGGACGGTATACCAACCAACCCACCCCCCCCCGAGAGAGATTTGCCAAGGGCGATTATTGTACTTATTATAATTCTTTAGGTAGGCTCTTTAAACTGGACTTAATTATATTAAAATTGTATTAGGATTGCTAGTTCTCGACGGAACGATGTGAAATTACGATGTACGAGCTCTGTTGCGGTTACTGCCTGCTCATTAGAAATTTGGCATATTAAAAAGTAATTTAATATTCTATTTGTTCATGCCCCGGATGTACATAGCTACCATTGGAATCAGGTTGGGTAAGCACTTTAAATTAAACGACAGGTCGACGTTAATGACATCATTTATCACTACCTGTCCCATACTTAAGCCGAAGGACCAAAGTTGTGTTCTGCTAAGATATCCATAATTTAAGTGAATAGGATATATAACTCATGTCCACTGGGTTGTCTACGAGCTTAAGTGAAAGCCTAATCAAACCGCTGTGAATAAACTAAAAAAAATACGATCAAAGCAAATCGAAACACAAAGTCTTTTCCAATTTTGGACTGGGAAAGAGCACAAAATCGAAACCAAGGGACCTATTGCCATTGGGAAATCAACGTTCATAGATTAGAATATGCAAATTTCATACGAATATCAAAAATGCAGATATAATAACAATGCTGTTTGCCGAATGGCTATGAGAAAGATGAGAAATCTAAACCGCAACAAAAAGACCTTTAAATGCTTGACTTCAGGGTAACTGTCAAATTCCAATTACAGACTCTTTATTATCGCAGGCAGCCCATCTTTGGGTGGTGCTCAATAGCTTACCGCAGTTGCCCGCCCTACCCATGCTAGCCCTATAATAATATACCCGTAAACAGTGACGAACGACATAGCTAACAAGTCTGAGCCGATAAGTACGAACCTAAAATAACACTAAGAAAACAGCTGAACAAAATCAGTAATGAAGCTAGTTCTATCAGCGGAAGAAGTAGAAAGAATGTGGCTCAGAAAAGAAAACTTGAGCAAGACCTAACATGAATGAAAGGGATTGCAATTACGATTGAAGCTAGATTCCGATGTTGCACTTTACAGTCGACTGAAAGCGAGTTTGCTTGGCTTCTTCTTCCACCTACCTTTCTCGCCCCATCCCACTGTTTCGTCCACATTCTCACTGCGTCCTTCATCACTTCTTATCAGTTTATCCTGTTAAGCTCGTTTGCCACGGAGCGCCGCGTCGGCCGGAGTTTATTTTACTATCGTGGCTGAGATATATTTGGGGATGATGCTTTAGAACCATTCAGGTCTACGAAAAATGCCCCAGCGCTTTGTTGTCGCCTTGAAAATGTTATTGACGTCAATTTGACAATGGTTCAATGTCAATGTTCGGATGCTTGGTGCACTCCACGGATGTTGCGTTGCTTGATTGTATTAATGTATCATCCTGATTATCACTGTACTTTCCTTTTTTTATCACTTTGTAAGTTGGTCTGGTATTAAAATTAAATTTGATGCACTCCACTTAGACCAATTTTACAGAGAATGAACTTAGATTGCTCTAGAAAAGAAAAGGGTTATTACTTTGTAGTTAATAAGCTTTTCAGTAGCTATTTAGATTTTTCATAAAGTCATTTCACTGTCCAACAAAGCTCTTATACTATTAAACACTCTAATACACAAATTTTTTCTCGGTTATTCACGGTCAAAAATGCGGCTTTATTATTTTATTGAAAATGCATTATTGCGCTAGTAGAACATGGTGAAACTTTGCATTGATACCATAGCTACCCATTACTGGCCACTATTTTATAGCTGGTAAAACAAACCCTAAATAATGTATTTTATAATTTTCTTTTTTGTATGAAATAGGATCACCATCATATCGTTAACCAGTAAATGAAGAAGTGGATACCGAGTACTGTTGCGCAGTGTATGTAGGTGCTACAATAGGTCACACATAATTACGTACTTATGTTAAGGAGTACCCACAATAAGAGTACTTTGCAGGTACCCACACATCGGTGGATGAAAAGGGCCCTCATGACTATAGTACTTATCTGTGTACCTATGAATAGGTAGGTGAAAAGATTACTCAAAAGAATGCCTTGTGTATAGCTACCAATATATAATTATTTCGCAAAAAAGTTAAGCTGGCAAAAAATAGAAAAACAATGCTCCAAAACTAAAGAGAGAGAGAAATAAACGAATGCTAACGCTGGTACCGATGACTACGAATAAATTAAGGAAAAAAACGATTTGGGCATGCGTTTTACCTAAGGGGTCTTACATATCATACCTTTACGTTTTCGCTTGATCTGATTGTGTTTTTCTCGGTTTCCCCCATCCACTGCAACAAATGTTAGATCAGTTTTTTTTTCATCGCAGTTGAAATACATAAATTCTAATTAATTTCTCTTCTTCCTATTTATGTTTTAACCATTAAGTAAAACGTGTTATTTTTAATACCCTTCGACCATTGAAAATGGTCAAAAAAGGGTATACTAACTTTGTGCAAATGTATGTAACAGGCGGAAGGAGGAGTGGGAGACCCCACAAAGAATATATATTCTTGCTCAGCATCACTAGCCGAGTCTGTCTGTCCGGCTATCCAGATGAACACACAGACCTCAGCTATTATAAAAGCTAGAGACACAACGTTTGGCAAGAAGGTTGTGTACCCGAGGCAGATGAAGTTTGTGTCATATGTTGGGTGCCACGCCCACCGCCCCGCAAATCAATAATTTTCTAGGTAAGACCATACTTAGCTAATTATAATACCAACATAACGTCAAAATTTCAATTCAATTTTCAATTTCAATCAAACACAGACGTTATTAAACAAAACCTTGTTCGCTAGATTTTGTATTCATACCAGCAAGCTGTGACGTCATTGCAATGCTCATGTAGGAAAGAAAAGGAAAGAGAATGCGAGCGCGTAGCGCCATCTGTTGTTCTTCTCTTATTTTCCATGCACGCGCATTTTTTGCATTCAAACGCACACACATACATACATACATTTGTGTTTGACCAATGAAATGCTACATGCATATACACGTATTCATACAAAGACGCATATTAAGGCTTACGTTTCAATATTTCTATTAAGAAGTAGTATCGTATAATTATGGACTCTTAACGTTTAAAAAAAGGTCGAAAGGTATACCATTGTCGCGTGCCGCTCGACTGTTGCTCTTGTTATGTAATTAATTAATTGTTTTACTTTAAACAGTCGACCGACCATAGTTGACTTTAAATAAATAAAAAAATTGCCAAAGCCAAATTTTTCAGCTATCTTGATGCAAATTGGCACACATGTTTTCTAAGGCTGCCAAGGCAACAAACTAAAACAAAACAAAATAACGGGAAAAAAGTAGACAACAAGGAAAACATACCAATAGGTTTTTAAAAATTCACTTGACATTACTTGTGCTTCGATAATGTTCAAATTGGTTTTTATATGTTGAAAACGAAAGATTGCGATCCTATCTATCTGGAATATTTGTTCCATGGACATGTTGTTTATTAATTGTACCAAAGGATGTATGTACAAAATCATTTTGTTGTACATCGATTTTAAGTAAGAATTCGAAGACCAATGCTGTTGACAACAGTGTTCGGGTTCGATTGCTGCCGCGATCAATGTGTGACATGTTTTGTTTTTTTCTTTCTTTTCTATTAAATAATTTAAAAGCTTAACAAACAATAATTTATTTTTTGGTACGCAACATATTTAATTAGAACACTTATAAACTTTGCCGAATGTTGCACAAATCTGACAGTTGCGTATGTGTGCTTCGGCACTACGGCAATTGATGCGTGTTAGAGCGGAACGCCAAAACATAAATGTGCAAATGCAGACAAGCATGTATCGGCGTCCCGCTCTAACATTCGTGTACATTGATTGTCTTAACTATTGCATAAAAATATGAAATTTATTTCGGGAAACTATTTTTATACCCTACACTAACTTTGTGCAAATGTATGTAACAGGTAGAAGGAGGCGTGGGAGACCCCACAAAGTATATATATTCTTGCTCAGGATCACTAGCCAAGTCGATTAAGCAATGTCTGTCTGTCTGTCCGGATGTCTGGATGTCTGGGTGTCTGGATGTCTGGATGTCCAGATGAACACACAGATCTCAGCTATTATAAAAGCTAGAGACACCAAATTTGGCATGAAAGTTTCTGTTGATCCGGGACAAGTGAAGTTTATTTCAAATGTTGGGTGCCACGCCCCCGCCCACGCAAATCATTTATTTCATCTTTTAAGCTGATTTGCGAGCGACACATAAAAGATACAACATTAAGACTATACTTGGCTAATTATAATACCAACATAGCGTCAAAATTCCAATTCGATCGGACAACAAACACAGAAGTTATTAAACAAAAACCTTGTTCGCTTTGATTTTGTATACAGACCAAGAGCAACAGTCGAGCGGCACGTGACAATGGGATACCCTTCGACCTCTTTAAAAGTAAAGAAACAATAATTAAAAACCAAATAAAAATAAAACAACGTAAACCTTTCTTTACGTCTGTGTATGAATAAGTATTATTACATGGGTCAATTACTTAAGTAATCAAAAATTTTTTTTTTTAAATTAAAAAAATTTAAATAAAAAAAAAAAAAGAAAAAAAAAAGAAAAAAAAAAAAAGAGGGCGCTTTCCCCTCCCTTTTTCTCCTTCCCTTTCCTTCCTACATAAGCAATAAAATAACGGTACACCAAAATAAAATATAAAAAAAAAAAAAAATAATAAATTTTTTTTATATTTTGATTGAAATTTTGACGTTATGTTGGTATTATAATAAGCTAAGTATAGTCTTACTTAGAATGTTGTATCTTTTATAGGTCGCTCGCAAATCAGTTTGAAAGATGAAATTATTGATTTGCGTGGGCGGGGGGCGGGCACTCAACATTTGAAATAAACTTCACCTGTCCCGGATCAACAGAAACCTTCATGCCAAATTTGGTGTCTTTAGCTGTTATAATAGCTGAGATCTGTTTGTTCATCTGGACATACAGACATCCAGACATCCGGACAGACAGACAGACATTGCTTAATCGACTTGGCTAGTGATCCTGAGCAAGAATATATATACTTTGTGGGGTCTGCCACGCCTCCTTCTGCCTGTTACATACATTTGCACGAAGTTAGTATACCCTTTTTTGACCATTTTCAATGGTCGAAGGGTATAAAAAAAGGAAAGAGAATGCAAGGGCGTAGCGCCATCTGTTGTTCTCCTTCTCTTATTTTCTATGCACACGCATTTTGTGCATTCAAACCAATGAAAGGATACCCGCATATACACAAACACATATAAAGGCTAATGTTACGATATTTCTATTAAGTAGAAGTATTGTACAATTAATGACTTTTTACGTTTCAAAAAGGTCGAAGGGTATCCCACTGTCGCGTGCCGCTCGACTGTTGCTCTTGTTATTGATATTTAATTAAATAATTTAACAAGTAATTAAAATAAAAAATTGCACCAGCCGCCGCTAGGACTCGAACTCTCGCACACGCGAATTCATTAAGAATTGCCTGTCCGCCACTCTTACCACTAAGCCACTGCCTCATTTGTTGTTCGATCGGCAAAGTTGCATTCTGAGCTGGCAATTTTGTTACCATTCTATGCAAATTAAAAGTTTTGTTAAATGCTTTGTGTCCGACGCTAGATTCGAACTTCGGTATGATGCGTAAATTTGGTCTTAATATACACATAAGTATACGATCAAATTGAGTTTCATTCGAATCATTTCTCACTTATTTTTAGTCCGATTTATATGAAATTTTCAGAAAACACCCGTGAAAAGGTATTTGTCATGAGAAATGTAAAAGTTTGTTGGGTGTATATTGTGTATATGAAATTGTTATTACTGATTTACAGAGGCGGGAAGGGGCGTGGCCGAATTTCAAAAAAACTTTGAAACACGGCAACTTACACGGATGTTGTCACAAAATTTGAAGACTCTAGCTCTTATAGTTTCTGAGATCAAGGTGTTCATACTGACAGACAGACGGACAGACAGACATGGCTCAATCGACTCGGCTGTTGATACTGATTAAGAATATATATAATATATATAATTTATGGGGTCGGAGATGACTCCTTCTGCCACTTACGCACATTTGCGTTCCGACAAACACAGTAGACCATGAATTTTTTTAAAATCCATGGCCTAAAAAACATTTGACCAAATCATCACCACAAATTTGCAGACAGTAAGTTTAACAGATTTTCCAGGCTTTGCAAAAAAAATTTACGAACAGTTCTGCCAGAAAAGGTTGAGCAAGCATTCCTGCTGGTTCGTCTCAAAAAATTTCAGTCAAAAGACTATTAGCTGTCTTTGCTACTTAATCTGAATGTTGTACTATTTTTGGGACATCCGCAAGCTTACATTTTTTAAAGTTTCTTCCTTCATTCCTTAAAGGCCAGTCCTCTCTTGGAAAATATATTTTTGCTATTTGAATCGTGTCATCTTAACGCCGCGGCGCGCCGTCTCGATAATCGAAAGCTATTATACCGACAACAATCTAACGCCCAGACTTCTATTTTCGTTAAGGCTCCTGTCATCGTTTTTATGTAAACATTTACATATGCACGACGACACACTTTTTACTTCCAGCGTCTTTGCGGTTGTGGTGAAACTGGGGAGGAGCAGATTCGGGCGAACCATGTAGGCAACAGCATTAATTTTACGTCTGTTTGCCCGTCTCCCCAACTCCGCCTCACTGCCTGTCTATTCGGCGGCTTGTCTCGTTTTTTATTGTTATTTTTGCTATTAAATTGCGTCGGCTTATCGCACGTTTAAAGCACGCTCATCTTAGCTTCGTTTGGATTGTTACTGTTAACTCCATTTATCGTGAATCATCGACGCTTGCTTTACTGGAGTAGCAGTGCTGCGTACTTGTGTGTAGAACATATTTATAAACAAACCAAAATTAGAACATATAGTTGTTTGTAACTATTAGTTTGCATAGGGCGAAAAATTCATCGGTCAAGTCTGGAAAAGCAGCCGAAGAGTCACCTGACAATAGCCTAATGCGGAAGCACAAATGAAAGTGGTTGAACAGAACGGAAAAAACTTGAATTTCTGCCATCTCTTAAGTCCTTCTCTTCAGCTGTACTAAGTAGACCCGCCCACTCAAATGTCAAGTTTTCAAGTTGAGTTCAGACTCAACTCAACCCCTTCCAAAGTTTGACAGCCCGGCGAAGTTTTTCAAATTGAATCAACACAATTTTCTTTTCTATGGTCGTACCGGCCCCGTCCTCTTTGGCTGCTCCGGCTTGCGTACTTGTTCCGCTCTTTGTGAATTCATAAGTGACCGAGGAGACTTTTGTCGTAGGTCTCAGTTCTCGTTTCTTCGCACTCGGCGAGCCACTTAATTACAAAATAATAAAGATTCCCCTGCCAGACATAGGCGCCTTCATTAACACAATTCTGGTTGGCCTACCTAAGTTGGGAGTGGTGAGTAGTGTTTGGGGCGGTGGGTTCCCACAAAGTTAATCTAATTCCAGTGTTATGCACAATGACCTGGTTACATTTGTGTTCCGTCTTCTCCCTGACACAATGTTAATTTCAATTTGAAAACTCGGCAAAGAGGGATGTGGTTGGGGTTGTCCTCTGGGATTGCCAGCAAGGGTGGCTGTGAGTGTTGAATTTGGTTCGTCCAGACTTGCAGATTTGATTATTGCTTGAAATTATGCCCTACGCGCATTGAATCTCTGACACTTTTGGCACCTGTTACCGATTTAGCAATTCTCCCGTTCCCCGAATGTTGCAACGAGAGAATTTTTACCTTGCAATAAATTGTGCAAGTGATATTGCTTTGGGTGAATATTGACTATTACCTCAGTGAAAATTATACGAAAATCCATAATATTTTATGTTTTGAAATATTTCTTATTAATTATTATTATTTCGGGATTCAACCTTAGCTTAGCAAGTATACACCAATAAACCGCACACCTTAAAATCGACATGTTAATAGGATATATAGGTAAAAATTGTTGACTTATTCACATATTCCAGCCAACATACAATACTCGGTGCGTGTAGGTTGCCCTAAATTGCAAATTTTCGACGAATCAAATCTCAATGCTATATGATCACGTCAAAACTACAATATTTGCGGAGATGAGGACTAAAGACGACAAGCTACGATTTAACTACTTTTTTCTACCCTTCGACCATTGAAAATTGTCAAAAGAGGGTATACTTACTTTGTGCAAATGTATGTAACAGGCAGAAGGAGGCGTGGGAGACAAACAAAGTATATATATTCTTGCGCAGGATCACTAGCCAAGTCGATTAAGCCATGTCTGTCTGTCTGTCCGGACGTCCGGCTGTCCAGATGAACAGACAGATCTCGGCTATTATAAAAGCTAGAGACACCAAATTTGGCATGAAGTTTTCTGTGTACCCGGCGCAGATGAAGATTATTTCAAATGTTGGGTGCCACGCCCACCGCCCCCGCAAATCAATAATTTAATTTTTTAAGCTGATTTGATACAACATAGAAAAGATACAACATTCTGAGTAAGACCATGCTATGTTTATAAAAATAATAACACAATGTTCAAATTTCAATCCGATCGAACAACAAAAACCTTGTTCGCTTTGATTTTGTGTACAGGCCAGCAAGCTGTGACGTCATTGCAATGCTCATGTACGAAAAAAAAGCGCGAAGCGCCATCTGTTGTTTTTCTCTTCTCTTATATGCACACGCATTTTTTGCATTCAAACGCACACACATACATGCATACATTTGGGCTTGACCAATGAAATGCTGCATGCATTACACGTATTCATATACAGACGCACATAAAGGCTTATGTATGATATTTCAATTTAGTAGAAGTATCGTACAATTATGGACTCTTAACATTAAAAAAAAGTCGGAGGGTATCCCACTGTCACGTGCCGCTCGACTGTTGCTCTTGTTATACCTTTCGACGATTGAAAATGTTAATAATGGGTATACTAACTTTGTGCAAATGTATTTAACAGGCAGAAAGAGGCATGGATCACTAGCCAAATCGATTGAGCCATGTCTGTTTGCCTGTATATTTGCGTTAACCCGCAGATCTCAGCTATTATAAAAGCTAGAGATACCAAATTTGGCAGGAAGATTTATTTCAAAGTTAAGGTGGATTTTGTATACAAAACAGCAAACTGTAACGTCATTGCTATGCTCGTGTAGGGAAGAATGGGAAACAGAATGCAAGCGAACTGTCCAAGCTGTTGCTTTCTCTTCGTTTCTATACACACGCATTTTTAGCTTTCAAAAGCACACACACACATACATACATATGTGCTTTGCCAATGAAATGCTACATTTCGTTGCATTACGTTATTTCAATTATGAAGTAGTACCGTACAATTACATATGTACTCTTTACGTATAAACAAAGGTCGAAGGCTATCCCACTGTCGCGTGCTGCTCGACTGCTGCTCTCGTTTAATTACTAATTTGCCGACGCGCACAAAAAGCTATTAAAAGCTTAGAGGAGTTTGTCGGTTACCGCGTCCGATATATGGAATGACATATTTTCTAAATTCTAATCAACAGGTAGCGTAATACACGTGTAGGTGTATGACAACCGTGCACGCCCAACTGAAGTATTTTATTAATTTATATTAAAGTGATAATTTTTATACATATTAATTTTAACTTTGGTTGTGTTGATAGAATCCCTATGGAAAAATTTGAATAATTTTTTCCCCTGCAGAGGGTAATATTTTTTTTTAGCTCTTAGCTATTGCTTGCGTTTCTTGATTGTTTCTCTGTTTGATCGAAATCATTAATTTAAAAGTAATTGCTTTTCATATCAAGTAAGTTAAAGATGTATTTTATGCAGACCAGCCAACTTCTTGAATTAATTACCAACCAACTGCATACAGATCTCTTTTCTCTTTGATATGTGGCAACGTTTCTGAACATTGCTCTTCAAGTTTTTCTGACTTTCCTGTTTGTTTGTAAAAAGTAAGCTTCTGTGACATTTATGACGACAAGAGGCCATGTCATGCGCAGCCGTCCCCGTTTCCGCACTCGTACCAGTAGTCGGGCTAGCACTTGTATCCAGGGTTCCATACCAGGAGCAGTCCAGGCTGCTTAAATGATGTTGACACGTGCTACATCATTCGGCGATACTTTTACGTTTTTGCTCAACTGTCACTACTCTGAGGCACGTACATAACATAAAAGTAACTGCACTGCGCTTTGTTGAAATAGTTTCAAAGGGAAACGGGTAACAAAGCATCCCAGGGTGAAAAGACGGCCAAGAACTCGGGGTGCACTGGCACAGGCAACGTTAAAAGTACAAAAAAAATAAAAGGGGTTGAAAAAACCAAATTTGAAACTGGACTTCAAAGTGTTAACATTGCACCGCTATTTTATGTGTGACCCATGTGTTCATGTCTGTGACCGTCAAAGATTGTGTGAGTGCGAAAAAACTATGCAGACATTAGCCTAAAATAAGAAATTGCAAAAGCTGCATAGGCTAATGACAGTACTGTTGATGCCGACCGACAGGTCGTTCACAAGAGATAAAATATCTCTTTGAGCAGGGTGTTAACAAGAAGTTGAAAATAGCCTTAAAAACCTTAATTTTTTGAATTTTTGAACAGTTTGGTCTATGTATAGGTAAAACTGATCAAAAGCTTCAGTTGAGCGATTTCTAATAACTTAATTTATCGGCACTAATAAAAGTAACAATATAAAAAAACGTTGATTTTTGGATACAAACGGCGTTGGCAATTTTTTTGAACGGCTTATGACTCTATTTTTGCATCCTACAATATCTTTTGTCAGTTATCGGCTGGCGCTTTTAGCTTACTTTAAAAAAAAGCGCGTAATTTTGTTTACATTTGTTTGTTTGGCGGCAATGGTTTCTGAGCGAAAAATCTCCCATGCGTAATTTGACAAACCAACTTTGACTAAGTGTTTCTTGTAAGGCTTTGCCACCATGCAGATCACGTAACCTTTTAGCAACCTGAGCTTTAATTTTTCGTTAACGGAAATAATAAAGTAAGATATGACGAAAATGCTCCATTGTGGGCTCCATAATAAAATTGCTGCCAAACAAACAAATATAAAAATTTTGGAAGTTTTTTAAATATATTTTAGGATAGGTTCGGACGTGATAGGCCGAATTTGACTTCAGATTCCGATTCGGTAAGTCAGAAAACCTACAAAACGATATGACCCGATTATGACCTCACCACTTTTTTTTGAGTTCAAACATTTTTCGTGTTTTTGAGGTTAAGTCAAAACTAAGACGTCTAGTGTTAATTTGGATTCGGTCTTAAAAGATTAAAATATCTACATCCATTCCCAGATCAGGATTCTATAACTTTTGGGGATATTCGCAGATTTTTCATTTTTTCGAAGTTCAGACGTGGTGGCTCAATTCTGCCGTCGGATTCGGATTCAGCAACCCAATATACACATAACTGCATATGCCGCATACCTAGATCATGAGACTTTCTATTATGTAGCCCTGTGTAATTATTATGTCTTGGAGGCTTTAAGGTTTTTTTTAATTTCTATTTTAAAAATTTGCATTTCAGTGACAAGGGCACCTTTTTAACATTTACCAAACACAATTCGATAGACTGCGCCTTTTCTTTCTACCATTTCCAATTTCAGGTCGCAGATGTGCGCTTCTGCCGAAGACCAAATTATGTAAATGACCCAAATAAAAATGATTTTTTTTATAATTTGTATTTTTCCAGTAATTAGAGTGTATTCAGCCTTTAGCCAAATTTTATAAAACCACATATTATCAACATGAACGTCAACAATTTCAAGGGTATAAAACTTTCGTCGTGCCGGAAGAAACCTTTCAAACGCACTTCGCCAATTCCGCGCTACATCCGGTCGAATTTTTGCTGTCACATAATCCATGCACATTTCAATTTCGCACTTGACGGCATTTGGGAGCTGTTCTTTGGTTTTTAGGCATTTTGTTTTATGAGATGCTTATTTTATCTGAATCGCTTTTTGTCTTGCAGCAAGATTTTATTAATAATGTAGCAGCAAAACGCAGAAATTACAAAAAATGGCAACATAAAGAAATGAGTAAAGCTCTGGGATTACGGTATTAATACAAGGTAGTCGAAGCTATTCATTTTTCTTTATTATTTATCAATAGGATAATAATATTGAACAGATTATATTTTCAACGTTATTGCAAAAGCTAGAAAATGACATTTTAGCTTGAAACACGGGTTCATGTTTTATACTACTTACTGAGTCATGAGTTGCGTTACGGGAGCACCTTGTACAATATTACCATTATACTCGGAAAAATCTCAACATATGTGAACAAGTTCACTGTCTCGGTGAAAACTCAAAAAGTGCTCGCCAATTGGCAATTATGTGGGGACAGCGACGCGCAGGTAATTATAAAAATGTGGAAACATTAAACTTTAACGATTCATTTCGCAGAATTTTACCTTTTCCTCTGCAACGCACATAACGTTTAAACGACGGATGAAAGCTCTCGCGACTGTCGACTTTTGCTAATTATGTAGATATGTAACATATGTTAACGCAAGAAACATCTGTCATAAAACGCTGCTGTTGTCTGTTCAATATACACAAATGCCCGTAGTGGCCAAAGTTAGGTTACTCGTAATTTTCATTGCTTGTTTGTTAAAATTTCAAATTTGCTGATTCGTGAGTTTCTTACTTGATGTCTACTTTCACTTTTTTTCTTGATCTTGTGAGTGCATCAACGCGCCAAACGCGTGGCCAATTAAGCGATTATCGATTGCCAGCAATTTATTTTGCACTTCCTATCAGCCGCGCTCAGCCTGCCAAAGACTCCTTGGTGAAACTTCAATTAGACGCCTCATTGCTAAGCGGATTGGCAGAGCGCTGCGAAATTTCAACGACGCATACTCAGAAATGCCTCAGGTGAAATATCGAAAATTGTAGTTCCCTCCCGTTCTTTTCGTTCTAGTCGAACTTTAAATTTGCCTCAAACTGAAACAGTGCATGATTTAATAATTTATTCCCGGCCAGGGCCACGAAGTTTCGCACTGCTCAGTGAGCTGTTGAGACAGCACGAATGGAGACCAGTGTAGGGTGGAGAGGAGTAGCAAACGTGAGTAAACAACGCTGGAAATCATTGCAAGGATATAACCGCAACAACAACAACAATCATAATAAGAGTTTGATAGAGAGAATGGAGGGTGCAGTGCTAGTGGCATCGGCATTGGCAACCTTTGTAGCGCTGTAGAAATAAGGCGAAAAGATCTTTGTTTTCGTGACTGTGTTTGTTTGCTCAGCTTGGGTTCGTTTTGCTTTCCTCTACTTTGGTATGCTTTGGCTTGGACCCGACCTGCGGATAGTTGGCAGGGTTACCATTAAAACCGGTTTCATCGTTTTCATAAATCTTAAAGCCGCTATCACTGTAAAATTGCTAGTTATTCACTGCCTGATATTCTCTGTTTATGTTGTTCACCTTTCTTTGTATGACAGCATTGTAAAAACTTTTCATCAACAAATTCACATGAATGCTTTCTTGAAGCTTGACACATTGCTCTCGATAACCTTATTTTAGTTGTTAAAAATTCGCTTTTATACTCAGCAGAGATAATTTATGTTTATTCCAAATATTGGGTACCACGCCCAACGCTTGCGCAAATAGATTAATTTTAGATGTTATATTACATAATTATTATTTTAATTTTTTTAAATATTTTAGTTATTACAAATTAAATAAGTTTTATTGAATTCTACGATGTAAAAAAAAGTGGCTTTAGATTTGGCGTATTTGCTTTTATGTATAAAAAGATTGTTAGGAGAATTTGTGCTAAATTTAAAAATGAACAATAATATTTGAACTTTTTATGCACTTCGACCATTGAAAACGTTCAAGAGAGGGTGTTTACTTTGTGCAAATGTATGTAACAGGCAGAAGGAGGCGTGGCAGACCTCATGAAGTATATATATTCTTGCTTAGAATCACTAGTCAAGATGAGCCATGTCTGTCTGTCCGGATGACCAGATGAATCCGTAGATCTCAGTTAATATTGAAGCTAGAGCCACCAACGTCATGAAGGTTTCTATGTACCAGGCGCAGATAAAGTTTATTTCAAATGGTAGGTATAAATGATAAAACTTTCAGACTTCAACACATACTAAGCTGAATAAAATATCTAAATAGTACTGTTTGAATTGGAATCCGATCAGACAGAAGTGATTTAACAAAGTATAGGAGTAACACCAAGTGCTTGTGTCAAGTCCATCTGTCGAGAATAATTAGGGAGCACGTACATACATATATTAACAGCGGGACATAGGTGGAAAGGTATCCCACTGTCGCGTGCCGCAATGCAACCTACATTTGCATGTGTATGGTGTATCTGATTCTTACAATCTTTTTAAACCATGTCTTGGTTTACACATTTTGGTTTTTTGTTTATAATTTTTGAGCTACTTATTTTGGCCCTAAGAATATTTTTAAAAACCAAATCACGGATTTGTATACATTTGTAGAGGGAAAGTTTATTTTGGTCAGAAGTTTGTAACGTAGCGCTGTAGCACTGGCCACTAGTTCGTAGCTGGTGAAATAAGAACTTACTAAGGGGCTAGGCCTACTATCTTTACACACCCTAAGCAAAGTATTTTATCATTTCGTTTTTTGTATGAAATGTCCGCAAATAGGGTCAATCGCCACCACATCGTTTACCAGAAAGAAGAAAAAAGGGTACCCATGATTGGAGTACTTATGTAGCTACTACAATTGACTACCACTGTTTAGAGCACTTATGTAGGTACCCATGAATGGGCTAGAGAAAAAAGTACCTTCAGTAAGAGTACTTTCGAAGGTACCCCTGAAAGAGTAGGTGAAAAGAGTACCCATGACTAGAGTACTTATGTATATACCCTTGAATAGGTGGGTGGGAAGAGTAACCATAACTACCCATAATAAAATAAAATGAATAAAATTATGATTTTTATTTTTGCATTAGATTTTTTTGTTTATTTACAATTTAAGTTTCTATTATAGTTTCAATTAATTTTTATTTTTTTGTGTAGCTTGAGTTTTTAAAATAACGCTTTTTTGCATCTACAAGGCTTTTTGGAGCTGGTCCTCAGCTGACCCATTTTCTTTTCCGGTATCAGATGAATCTGAAAAGAACAAGAGCAAAAAAAAAAATCACTTTCAATTGAACAATGTAAGTTAACTAGCTTGTTCTGCCGACAGATGACGCTGACAAATGAACTGTGTGATTTATCGTCAGCACCATCTAGTGTTTTAATTATAATTACCAAGCAAAACTTTTTAAAAACCAGTCGAACGCTACAGTCAGGTGCTGACTGCAGAAGGCCATGGATTATCATGGTATACCGTGTATAATTTATTATCCCGTATTATAATGAAAATTTTGGTTTGTTTGAATTTAAGCATTTAAAAACATAAATTTTATATTCTTATTATTTAATTCGAACGACACGCATAAATTCAATTGACATACAGAAGAAGAAGAACGCATAAACAATACAAAAGCGAACAGACAAGAATTTTAAGCATTAGGTAGGGCGAGAGAGCAATAAGTTGGTGTATGCATTTTTCCGTAATGCTAAACAGAAGTGACGGCAAGGGAAGTTTTAGAGTAGCTTAGCGGAGTGTGTGCCGGATTCCAAGACCAATGATGTTGACAGTGTTCGGGTTCGACTGCTGCCGCGATCAATATGTGGTGACATGTTCTTTTTTTTTTCTTTTCTATTAAATTTTCTAAAAGCTTAACAAACAAAAATTTAGAAAAATTTTGGTATTCAACATATTTAATAAGAACACTTTTATAAACTTTGCGAATGTTGCACAAATCTGACAGTTACGTGTGTGTGCCGAATACGGCAATTGATGCGTGTTAGAGCGGGATGCCGAAACATAAATGTCCAAATGCAGACATGCATGTATCGGCATCCCGCTCTAACATTCGTAACTTATTGATTGTCTTAACTATTGCAAAAAAACATGAGATTTAATTTTTGAAAACTATTTGTTTTGATATTTAATTAAATAACTGCAGTTTTCCTTTAAGCTAAAAAAAAACCCCAAAAAAAAAGTAATTAAAATAAAAGGTTGAACCCCGCCAGCCGGGCATGGGATTCGATCTCACGCACGCAGGACCGCTGTCCGCCACTCTAACCACTAAGCCACCGCTTCATTTGTTGATCGATCGGCAAAGTTGCATTCTGAGCTAATTCTGTTACCATTCTATGCAAATAAAAAGTTTTGTTAAATGCTGTGTGTCCGACGATTCGAACTTCGGTATGATGCGTAAATTAGGTCTTAATATGCGCAGAAGTATACGTTCAAATTGAGTTTAATTCGGATCATATCTCACTTATTTTTAGTCCGATTTAAATGAAATTTTCAGAAAACACCCGTGGCAATGTATTTGCCATGAGAGTTGTATAACTTTGGTTGTAGGGTGTATATTATGTATATTAAATAGTTATTACTGATTTACAGAGGCGGGAAGGGGCGTGGCCAAATTTCATAAAAACTTTGAGACACTGCAACATACACGGATGTTGTCACAAATTTTGAAGACTCTAGCTCTTATAGTTTCTGAGATCCAGGTGTTCATACAGACGGACAGACGGACAGACAGACAGACAGACAGACAGACAGACAGACAGACGGACAGACAGACATGGCTCAATCGACTCGGCTGTTGATACTGATTCAGAATATATATAGTTTATGGGGTCGGAGATGCCTCCTTCTGCCTGTTACGCACATTTGCGTTCTGACAAACACAGTAGTCCATGCATTTTTTTAAAATCCATGGCCTAAATACCTAGGTATCGGTTTGCCCCATGACAGCTTCTACAGGAACTTTTGAGTAGCTAAATATAAATACAATGTAATGGTTAAATATTTTCATAATCATGTACGAGTCTTTTAAATTATACTTATACCCTTTTTTCTAGGCTCCTTTATATGGTCACAACAGCCACATGCTCACTGTACATTTTCACTTTTTAAAACATAAAATATATTATTGAATTAAATTTTTGTATGGTGTAATTGCAGAAAATTCTCAGCACTAACGTGTAGGTTAATTGTGAGCCCATGGGTAATATGGTATGAAAAAAAACTCAAGCGAAGTTGTTCAGCCATGTCTGTGGTATAGATGAGCTCACCGATAGTTTCTATTTTAAGAGCTTTTCTAGCTGAGGTTTAAATGAAGCTCAAAATTTTGAACATAATTTTGTTATCGGATATATGTATGCACATCCGAGTATAGTGTGACTAAAACTGCAATTGGAAGATAAAAAAGAAGTTATTCAAGTCAACAATCTCTACAGTTTCGATGAGCGCTGTTTGTATAATGTTGTCAATCGTTAAAGTTAGACATGAATAGCTTTAATAACTAAAGGAAAAATGCTGCGTCGTGACTGATTGGTTTGTATTAGTAATAGTTTTCTAAATTCATTCCAATAGTTACCGCCCCATTTCTTTGACAATTACAGCTGGCTGCCTGGAAATACTGCCAGCCAGCCAATTGAACTTGACAATCGCCAGTTGGTGTCGAATACGGCATGCTGAAAGCCCCAACTGGGTTGGGAAAACAGTTAAAGACACGAAAGCAAGGTCAGCTACGCCACGCTAAAGAATTAAGAGTATACCCTTGCAGCCTTTTTAAAATATTTGATGTTTAGTAATACTTTCTGTATCTTAAATGTAAGTAAAATGCCTAAATTTTATGTGTTCCACATGTTTATTTAGCTCCGTGTTAAGGGAACATGTAGCAAAATATAGATTTGTCATTTTAGATAAAGCAAAATAATATTAATTTAAACCGTCATGGTCGACTGTTACACCAAAATATGCGATATTGTACACTGAATGCGATGATGTTGGACTGTGGACTGCCGCTGGGAAAATATTTCCACTCATTGATATTTTTAACGCCAATAAAATAAGTCCATGCCAGGAACGCCTTATATACATACTTTGGTTATGCCCCCTCCTCCACCTCATTGAAAATGGTCAAAAGGGTATACTAACTTTGTGCAAATGTATGTAACAGGCAGAAGGAGGCGTGGGAGACCCCACAAAGTATATATATTCTTGCTCAGGATCACTAGCCAAGTCGATTAAGCCATGTCTGTCTGTCTGTCTGTCCGGATGTCTGGATGTCCAGATGAACACACAGATCTCAGCTATTAAAAAAGCTAGAGACACCAAGTTTGGCACGAAGGTTTCTGTTGATCCGGGACAGGTGAAGTTTATTTCAAATGTTGGGTGGCACGCCCCCCGCTCACGCAAAGCAATAATTTAATCTTTTAAGCTGATTTTCCAGCGACATATAGAGATACAACACTCTGAGTAAGACTATACTTAGCTGATTATAATACCAACATAACGTCAAAAAATTCCAATCTGATCGGACAACAAACACAGAAGTTATTAAACAAAAACCTTGTGTTCTTTGACTTGCAATGTACAGACCAACCAAGCTGACAATCATTCACAATGCTCATGTAGGAAAGAAAGAAAGATAAGGCGAGCACGTAGCGCCATCTATTGTTCTTCTCTTCTTTTCTATGCACACGCATTTTGCATTCAAATGCACACACACATACATTTGTGTGACCAATGGAAATGATACACGCATATACATGTTCATACACAGACGCATATAAAGGCTTACTTACGATATTTCTATTGAAGTGGAAGTATTGTACAATTATTAACGTTTCAAAAGGTCGAAGGGTATCCCACTGTCGCGTGCCGCTCGACTGTTGCTCTTATTTTTATCCTGCGGCTGCCCGACCTATTCAAGCGTGCGGCCCATCAAGTCCTTTATTATGACAAGTTGCGGCGATTCCTTCATTCGTCGTTTACCCTCCGCCTTTCCTAACTCTGTGTGTTTCCGTTAATAGTTTTGTTAATGTTAATATGTGTTACTTGCAAATTGCTGGCAAAATGGTGAGTGGTGTACGTGTTGTGACTTCGATGTAGGTAGTAATTCTCTGTTTTGGGCTGTGTTTGTGTATGTGTGATGTTATTTGTATGTTGCGACTCTCCCAGTTATAAGGATTTATGCGTAGAAATATGCTTGACAATTTATTGCTCATGCGTTGCAAGCATTTGTTGAAAGCAAAGATTGCTTTGTTGGGATTAGAGCTGCCCTTCGGGGTTTCAAAGGGGATTACTGAGTAGATAAAGTGGTTACTGACTGCAAGGAAGTTAGGGTAAATGATTCAAATGATTGGTAATTTCCAAAAGCGGCCACTTGGACACTTATAAATAAGTTTTGTAAGTTCAGCGTTTGGAATAATTGAAATTGTCAATGAATACCTAACCAACATTATTTCAAGCCTAAAAATACCCTTTTTGCCACTGTGAAATCACCACATTCTTTAAAAGCGACATTACAGGTACAATATAAACTCAACAAACATGACAAATACCCAAACCCCCCAACGTCTTCTGAAACTTCATTAAGATTGGTCAATAAAAAAGGAATTTCATTTAATTTCTCTTAGTATCTATCAAAACAGGCTTAAATCGAATGGAATAAGACCTTTTATTAAATTTTATCTTCCTTTTACAGTCAGAGCTTTACGGTAGCGCTATGACTAGTTGGGTATTGCATTTAGTGTTGGCATTATAAAGTATAGGAATGTTTATAAAAACGTATGTGTAGCATTATTTTGCAATATTGACGGATTATTGCTATAATATTATCTGACCCTTTTACCCTTCGACCATTGAAAAATGGTCAAGAGATATACTAACTTTGTCTTAACAGGCAGATGGAGCGTGGGAGACCCACAAAGTGTATATATTCTTGCTCAGGATCACTAGCCAAGTCGATTAAGCCATATCTGTCGGATATCTGGATGTCCAGATGAACACACAGATCTCAGCTATTAAAAAAGCTAGAGACACCAAATTTGGCATGAACGTTATTGTTAATCCGGGACAGGGTGGTTTATTTAAACTATGGGTGGCGCCGCCA
>JAECXB010001086.1:0-41727 GCA_018151435.1 Zaprionus africanus
CGCGGCTGGCATCAAACACGTGGAAAATCTATTTTATTGCATATTTTGATATAATTTTTAGTCATTTTTTTCGAATACATAATTTTTGTGTCGTTTCCTTTATATGTACATTTATTGCCTCGTGCCCCACCGACACAAATTATCAAAAAAAGCAAACCGTTGCACCACACAAAAGTGCACCATTGTGTATTGTATAAATGCCCATTTGATGTTATAATATATTATTTTATTTAAGTATTTTGTTTAATAAAAAGTATTTTTTTAAGTGCTTCTGCGCTGAGGTTATAGCGAAGGTCGGTTAAAACCAGTTTTAGCGCAGAGAACGATTTCTACGCTCACCTGTGTGGCAGGAACAGCATGTACCAACATTGCCAGTTTATACAAATATGGGTACTTGCATTTTTCTACCTCCCACTATTCCATTATTGAATTAATATATTCCCTTAACAATGAGCTTGAGCCTGAAAGCGATTTGCTGTTATTTGTTGAAGGTACAGCTGCCTCTAAATTTTCAGAGCACGGATTTGCAATCTAAGGGTTCGTTAATGATTTAGTTTTTTAAAAAATAATTTTAATTGTATTTTAAGAATATCTTACGTTCTGCTCCATATTGAGTAGTTGAACTATTAAAAGTTTTAGTTGTGATTTAGCATGTAATAAATAAGGTATACTTTTCACTAACACTCTTCTGAGTCGAGGGTCTAAGAAAAGACTGCAGATTACTGCCTTGCAATCCATCAGCGCTTTCTCACGTTTTTCAATGCATTTTTTGAAAATTTTGCCAGCAGTCAATTTTAGCTCCAGCCAAAGTTAATAAAAATCGCCCATGTAGAGTTGGGAGAACTGTAACTTTTGTGTGGCTATAAAAGCAGGCTCTAAAACTTGCACTAAACTTTTAAGTTGATTTCACTCGCTCACAGTCAGTTTTAAACCTTGTTCACACTGCTCTTCGCATAATTTCTCAAACCCTAATAATTTTTTGATCATTACAAATGTTGAACTCCATCGAGTAGGCACATCAAGTTGTGGTTGCGGTAAAGAGTTTTCAATTATTAATTGCCTGAAAGCTGGCGTTCTCAAAATTTCACAACCCTTCGCGCTTTAAGAATAATTTCAAAAGAATCCATATTTAAGAAATAATCCTTAACCGCAAGTTGCAATGTACGCGCAGCACATTTTACCCCTTCGATGGCATGAATTTTTAGGCCTTTAAGAATGAGCTCATCATCTAAAAAATCATCACCATCCTCGCCTTCGACTTCGTCATCTTCCTGATTAAAAGATGACTCACTTAAGAGCTCAACAGCTTTTACCATGTTACGTCCGTTGTCAGTTGTTAATGTAAAAATTTGTTGTTTATCAATGTCGAAATCAATAAGAATATTAGTTATTTCATTGCACAAGTTTTGGCCGGAATGCTTTTTTTGTTCAGTTCGATCATACCCAAAGTGCATATGAAAAGTCCTTTTCGTTATTAAATTGGGCATTTTACTCCCAGGATACCCCGATTGCATCTTGTGGCTGTATCTATTTTAGGGCAAATCATTCTATTCTTGGTTTCTAATTTTGTTTTTGACATTAAAATATTTTTCGGTTACATAGTCCACAATATTTCAGAACACACCTCCTTCATAAAAGATGAAATGCGCATCATTTTTTTTTCAAGTATCTCCGCTTCTTCTTGTTCCTCTAATTTTTTTTAAAAAATTCTTTGTTGTTTTTATTTAAATGGCGGTCGGAGTGGTAATTTAACTATCCTTAATATAAAATTTGCAAAATTTAAAAAATGCAAGAAAGAAAAAAAAAAAAAAAAACTTTACCAACCCAATTTATAAAAACCAAATACAAAAACCACATGATTGTTAAGTTTAAAGGTTTATCAAAATCATAAAAACAAAAACAAAAACACAAAATTTTTAAAAAAAAATATTATAAAAAAAAAAAAAAAAACTAAAAGTATTTTACCATAGAAATAATTAAAATGGACACCCCATGATCAAATTAAAATTTTTCCCCATACGCAGGGGTTTCGTCCCGAGAAGGACAATTTATTGGGTTTTTCTTTAGATGGTGCTCGACTATGGCCTTGTTGTTCTGCAGGCCGTTCGCGTTCCAGACAACTAGGTGGAGCTTTAATTGCATGACTTGCTGTTAAGAATGGTGGCCACCAGCTGTGTCATTTGGGCGAACATTCGCTCCATCATCCTCTCCATCATGCCTTCCATACGAGCGAACATCGCTTCTATCTGTCCGGAATGTGGGGTTTCTGTTTGGGCTTGGACTGGAGTTGTGGGATTCTGCGGCGTTGCTTGCACTCCATTGAGGGCGTCTCGGTAGCTCCTGCCAGAGGTGACTGTTGGCGATGCCACGGGCGGCGCCTTGTTAGCATTAGCGACTGGCCTTGTTTTCGGAGCAGCGAGTGCTTTGGCCTTTTTGTATGCAGGGCATCCCTTAAATGACGCAGGGTGGTCCGCCTGACAGTGGAAGCAGCACGCTTTGTCGTCCTCCTTTTTCTCACATAACTTAGATTCATGTGGGCCTCCGCATTTTACACAGCGGTATTCCAGGAAGCAGTAACGCTGTGTATGACCGAATCCTTGGCACCTGTAGCATTGAGGCACGTCGTTAAACTTCTGCGGCGGTTCGATGGTTACCACCGACCTGCAGATCCGCTTGACTTGATACACGTCTTTGTTGTTGCTGGAAGGCTCCAGATTGGCGAAGAAGATTCCCAGAGGTTCTTTGGTTCTTGTGCCAATGGGATTGTGCAGGTCTCTTACAGCGTGCCCTTGTCTGCGAAGGTCTTCAATGATTTCCTCACGATCGGTGGAGTGGTGGAGTCCTTTAATAACAACTTTATATGCACGTTCATCTTTCGGCTGGAAAGTCCGATGCCTCTTGTTTTAGGCCACAAGTTGGAGACGCAGAGCTGTATAGGACTCTTTGTCCGGCATCATGACACGTACATTGTTGCCATTTACGGTCTTGTAGGTAAAATTGTTCTTCGGGCCTACAAGAGTCGTGATCATCTTGACGAGTGCCGAGATGTTGGTCACGTCGGGAATGAAAATCGGAGGTGGCTTTATGGTCTTCGGGGCGGGTTTTGGTTTTTCGGGGGTCTTGGGCTTAGAATCTTCATCAGGTCCGGGTTCGTCATCAGAGCTCTCTTGGTCGTCGTCTTCTTCGCTCGAGAGTAAAGCGAAGGCGTTGTTGGCCAGCTTCTTGCGCAGAGCTGCGCTAGTGCTTGGCTTATCGTCCAGCTCCTCTCCCTGGGCTTTCTTTGCCGGTTTTCGCTTTATCTCGCCCGGCTCTGAATGCGAGGTGCTTCCCTCGCTGCTGGAGCTGCTCTTTCGAACTCTTAAAGCCTTTTTAGCTGGTGTTGTTCCATGCTTGTGGGTGCGCGGGGGGGCCTGCCAGTCCATCTTCTCCAAAGTTGGTAAGGAGTGAGGAGGGGGGGGGAAGCTGGGCACCGTTAGCCGGTGAGCCAGGCAGCACGTGGCTGCTGCTTTGCAAAAATACCGCTGCTTCGAGCACTGGGTTTTTTTTGCGCTGATAACACGCACACTCGGGTGTGCGATGGTGTTGGTGCGAACTACCGTTAGGTACGTTGGCTGGGCCAATCAAAACGCGCGACAAAATCACGCGACGCGAAGTGGCTGGGCACAAGTAACGGGACTTAAAACTGTAAACAATTTGCTGTCGATCCGCAGGCACGTCTGCACTCGTTAAGATTAGAGGACTCGAAACCGTTTAGCTGTTTGCCTAGAAGATTAGCATATACCGAAAAAGAAAAGTTTCAGATTATTTATTTAGATGAGTATTTCGGCATCATTAAATCGAGTGAATCAGAGTATGCATCTCCAATAGTATTAGTGAAAAAGAAAACAGGAGATCTAAGCTTATGTGTTGAATACAGAAAACTTAATAAAACGATGGTTAAAGATAATTATCCTCTGCCGTTCATTGATGATTTATTGGATAAGTTAGTAAATAAAACGATATTCTCGAAGTTAGATCTTAAACATGGCTACTTTCATGTTTTTGTTGATAAGGAATCAATTAAATACACTTCGTTTATGACACCTTTAGGACAGTTTGAGTTTTTAAGGTTGCCAATGGGGCTTAAAAATGCACCGGCGGTTTTTCAGAGATTTATTAATAGAATTTTCGAAGATATGATAAGGCAGGATAAAGTTATTATATATATGGATGATACAATATAATGATAGCTAGCAAAGAAATAAAGGAACAGATGCAAGTACTTGAGGAACAAATTTAAAAGAATGGACAGATGTGAGTTCCTGCAATCGAGCGTCCAATATTAGGTTTTAGAAACAAGCAAGGTAAAACAAGGGAATGGAATTTTTCAAATAAGGTGCATGGTGTCAGAAGCTTTTTGGGATTGCATATTTCAAAAGATTCATTTAGGATTTTCAACGATTGCAAAACCTTTATCTAGTTTGAAGAAAGGACAAGGAATTTACGTTTAGGCAAACGATGTTTTGAGACACTTAAGGAAGTAGTGGAAGCCAGCATTGGGTTTGTATTATTATAAAGATGAAATAGAGTTACATACAGATGCAAGTGCACAAGGTTTTGTTGCAGTGTTATTGCAAAGGAAAGAAGATACGTAATGGCACCCTATATTTTATTACTCGAAGGCCACGACGAAGGATGATGCCAAATATCAGTAGTTTCGAGCTGGAAACATTAGCCATCCTGTATGCATTATTAGGCTTATAATTTATTATAAAGATGAAATAGAGTTACATACAGATGCAAGTTAAATAGAGTAGAATTAAACCCTCGGATTGCGAGATGGGCATTAGAACTATTAGAGTATGATTTTGAGGTAGTTCATAAAGCAGGAAAGCATATGCAGCATGTAGATGCATTAAGCAGAAATACGATCATATTAGTGGTAGAAACTAATAGTTTTGAAGATACTTTAGTTATTTGTCAAGCTAAAGAACATAAGTTGAAAAATATTAGGAAAAGTTGGAGAACACGGAAGATAAAATTTTGAAATGAGAAATGGCGTACTTTATAGAAAGACAAATGATGGACGATTGTTGTTTTGTGTACCAGAAGAAATGGAAGAGAAAATTTTGTACAAATATCACAATGAAGTAGGGCACTTAGGAGAGATAAGGTTATTGATGCTATTGTAAAGACATATTGGTTTTCGAATATGAAAGAAAAAGTTGTTAGGCATATAGGAAATTGTTCGAGATGTGTGGCATTTTCACCAAAGTCTGGAAAAGAAGAAGGAATGCTGCATAGCATTCCAAAAGGGAACGTGCCGTTTTAAATAAGACACATCGATCATTATGGACCGGTAGATAACGGTAGGGCAAAGAAACATCTGTTTGTAATAAAAGACGGATTTACTAGGTATGTTAGGTTATATGCAACAAAAAAAACAAAACAAGTATTAAAGGACTATTTTAGATATATAGCAGGCCGAAATTTATAGCAGTAGCTGTTTTACATCCGAAGACTTTGCAAAGTTTATGGAAGAATATAATATTAAGCACATAAAAATAGCTACAGGTTCACCCCAGGCAAATGGCCAGGTAGAAAGAGTTAATAGAATAGTAGGGCCTATGATAGCTTAATTGGCAGACAATGAAAAGGGATTGCATTGGGATGCTGTTATTGAAGACGTAGAATTTTCTTTGAATAATACCAAACAAAGAAGTTTAACGCAATCTCCAAGCAAGATGTTGTTTGGAATTGAGCAAAAGGGGAAGGTTATTGATGAATTAAAACAAAAATTAGAAGAGTTAGATAACATTAGTGAAACTAGAGACTTAAAAGAAATTAGAAAGAAAGGAGCGGAATCGCAATTAAAACCACAGAGTGATAATGAAAGAAGATATAATAGTAAGAAGAAAACAAGTACGCAGTACAAAGTAGGAGATTACATTACAAAATAAATTTGTACAATTAAGTATAGGAGGAATTGCTAGAAAGCTAATCACATAATCGACTAAGGCATATGTAATAGTTATAAGGTATTGAAAAATTTCGACAAGATCAGGGCATCTTAGAAGGCCATGGATTATTATTCCGTTTTTTTTTTGTAATGAAAATTCTGCTTTATTTGGAAAAATTTAAAAATATAATTTTTATATTCTTATTATTCGATTCATTTGACAGACAAAAGACCACATAAACAATGCAAAAGCGAATAGACAAGAAGTATTAGTATTAGATAGAGCGAGAGGGCAAAAAAATGTGAAGTTGTACAGTAGTTGAAGACCAATGTAGCTTAGGAGCCAGTGCTCCGCATCGATCAATGTGTGACGAGTTTTCCTTTTTTTCTTTCTTTTCTATGAAGTAATTTAAACAGCAACATAACAATAGTTTTTAAAATTTTTTGGTACGCAACATATTTAATTGAGTAGAACACTTTTATAAACTTTGCCGAAAGTTGCACAAATCTGACAGTTGCGTAAATACACAGAATACGCCAATTGATGTGTGTTAGAGCAGGACGCCGAAACATAAATTGGCAAATGCAGACATGCACTTCCCGTTCTAACATTCGTAACTTATTGATTGTCTTAAATATTGCAAAAAAAATATGAGATTTAATTTTTTGAAATTTATTTTTATTGATATTTAATTAAATAACTGTAGTTTTCCTTTTGCTTATAAGAATAAAAAAATAACCAAAAAAAGTAATTAAAATAAATAGTTGCACCTGCCGCGCATGGGATTCGAACTCGCGCACGCAGGAAAGCTGACCGCCACTCTAACCACTAAGCCACCGCCTCATTTTTTGATAGATCGACAAAGTTGCATTCTGAGCTAATTCTGTTACCATTCTATGCAACTAAAAAGTTTTGTTAAATGCTGTGTGTCCGACGATTCGAACTTCGGTGTGATGCTAAAGCCGATCATCTTTTTTAAAAGCTTCAAGCTAAAGCCGATCTTTTAAAAAGCTTCACCTTTTCAAAAGCCTAATTCTCCCAAGACACCAACCGCTTAACGGTAACAAGCTTCATGTAAAACAAATGTAATGTAAAACAGAACTTAAAGGTTTATGTTAATTCTCTGTAAAGAGGTTTGCTGGGCCGAAAAAATAAATTTGTCAAGTAGTTGTATCTAATCTCTGGCGAAACAATAAAGTATAATTTTTTTTTTTTTTTAAAAATTCCATCGCCTAAAAATTTAATTGGCGCAGCCGGTAGGATACCGTAAAAAGTCCTAGTAAAAATCGTTATCCTTTGACAATCTAGTGAAAAGAGGAAACTTGTACGACCAAGTAACCTTTTCTGATTGTACCCGCGAATTGGCCGCAACAAAGTGATTCGGTTCGTTAAAGTGACTAAAATCGGTATCCGCACAAGAACCTGTGTGATCGGAGTTAATTTAAAGACCTAACTTTGTGGCCCGCTTCGTTAAGTGAGACCGCCACTAAGGTTTAATAAAATTAATAAAAATCAAGGTGCACAGTGCAGTTCACATAGACATAAGTCTCGACATACCGTAGCGGTCTGTGAACAAAAACAGTAGCCCAAAAGTGCGACAGCTACAATTTATAAGACAATAAAAAGTTTAAACTAGTGCAGTTCGCTTAAGGCATAAGTCTCGACATACCGTAGCAGTCTGCGAATAAAAACATAAACTAAACAACCACTAAAAATCATTGTTTAAACAACGTTTTATAAATAAAACTAAGATGGCGTTAACAGCGGAAAGTCTGTCTCAACTACTTCGGCAAATACGCCAAGTACCACAATTCTCTGGAAACCCATGCAGTCTCAGCTCGTTCATCAGACGTATCGAATACCTGTTGAACTTATACCCTTCAAACGACAATTTACAGAAGGCAATCATATTTGGAGCAATCGAACTTCAAATTGTCGGAGATGCGGAAAAAATTTCCCAACATGGAATGTACAACGAATGGACAACTTTAAAAGACGCCCTAATCACGGAATTCAAGACCCAGACGCCCCTGGAGGAACTACTAAGAAGGTTGTATTGCACACCCTTTAAAGGTAACTTACGTCTATTCTGTGAGCAATTAGAAGATAAGTCAACTGTTATTATAAATAAGTTAGCATTAGAAGATGACCGAAATAATACAACGGTTTATACACAAGCAATGGCAACTACTATTAAAAATACAATTCGACGCTCACTCCCTGATAGGATGTTCATGACCTTAGCGAGGTATGACATTTCAACCGTTTCAAAGTTAAGACAAGTCGCCCAAGAAGAAGGTCTATACGAAGACTCTAATGCACCTAACACCCAGAATAATTCAAACATTAATCAAAACAAAAACACTCACCCTAATCAACGATTCGTTCGCCCCTTTATTCCATTAACAAATCCCACGCAGATCCAAAACACTAACGTAAACAATCAACCCCCTTTTAAACAAACTCCTCCGACCAGACAACAGCAATTTGATCAGAACAGACATTTATACAACGAGTTCAGAAGAAACTTACTTCATGACCGTCAAAACGACACCCGAAACTACAATCAGCCCCCCAACAACCGAGAGTGCCGAATAAGCGTTCTAAAGAAGACAGCGGACAGTCACGTATGCAGACAGATGAAAGTCATCACCAATACGAATTAGATTACGATAACGAAACTGACCACTACAATAATAACGACGAACAGTTCCACGAAGATCAATTACAGAATACCCAAACAGAAATGTTTACAGATCAGCAATATCAACAAGCTGAAAATTTTCCAATACAAGCCTGGGAACCCACCAATACATAGAGATCATGTTCAATAACCACAGATATAGATGCATAGTTGACACTGGCTCTTCAATAAACATGATGAGCTCAAACTTTTTCAACCTCCAAGTTAAGGATAAACAAATAACTGTCCGAAGTATGACAGGCTATTCTAAATTAAATAAATATGTAGACCTTCCGGCCAACGGTCTTTTTCAACAAACTCAGCAATTCTATATTCATTCATTTTCACCTTTTTATGACATTCTATTAGGAAGAAAAGTACTAATGGAAAATAATGGTTTAATAGATTACTTTCGAAAGGAAACAATAATTAACGGTAGAACATTCGTTCACAAAGAACTAAATCTATGTGATGGCAACTCTTCAAAAAACTTTAATGCACTCTTACATGAAAACAACTTTACATCAGAAATAAACTATGCCATGAACAACAACATAGACACAGAACACACATACAGACTCGAACATTTAAATAGTGAAGAAAAATACAGACTTACAAATTTATTAAAAGAGTTCAGTGACATTCAATATTCTGAAAATGAAAACCTTACATTCACAAGTATAATACGTCATGATATAAAAACCTTTCATGAAAACCCAGTCTACAAAAGACCATACTCGTATCCGTTCGCCTACGAAGCAGAAGTAAATAAGCAAATTGAAGAAATGCTACAACAAGGTATTATACGCGAAAGCGACTCCCCCTACTGCAGTCCATTATGGATTGTTCCCAAAAAAGATAGATGCCTCAGGCAAACCGAAATTCAGGTTGGTCGTGGACTATCGAAACCTAAATGAAATAACAATAAATGATAAATTTCCGATTCCTAATATGGACGAAATACTAGGTAAATTAGGAAAATGCCAGTATTTTACTACGATTGACTTAGCAAAAGGCTTTCACCAGATTGAAATGGACCCTAAATCTATACCAAAAACGGCGTTTTCGACCAAACATGGTCACTATGAGTACACTCGCATGCCATTTGGCTTAAAAAATGCTCCTGCAACCTTCCAACGGTGCATGAATTACGTCCTAAAAGACCTCATTAACAAGCATTGCCTTGTTTATTTAGATGATGTGATCATCTATTCAACATCTCTGAACGAACACCTAGACTCACTGAGAAAGGTTTTTGAGAAACTAAAAGAGGCCAATCTGAAACTCCAATTGGACAAATGCGAATTCCTAAAAAAACAAACAAATTTCTTAGGTCATATTATAAGTCCAGAAGGCATACGACCCAATAAAGAGAAAGTTAAAGCAATCGAAAAATTTCCCCTCCCAAAGACACCGAAAGAAATCAAATCTTTCTTAGGCTTATGCGGGTATTACCGTAAGTTCATTCCAGATTTTGCAAAAATTGCAAAACCTCTGACGATATTTCTAAAAAAAGGAGCTAAAATAGACACAAAAAATGAAGAATATAATAAATCATTTGAAAAGTTAAAAACACTCATAATGAACGACCCAATTTTAATTTGCCCTGATTTCACAAAGACATTTCAAGTCACTACTGACGCTAGCAATTTCGCCATAGGAGCCGTGTTATCGCAAGACAATAAACCAGTAAGCTTTGCAAGCAGAACATTAAATGATCATGAACAAAATTATAGCACTATTGAAAAAGAGCTACTAGCAATCGTTTGGGCAACCAAATATTTCCGCCCATATCTATATGGAGTCCCCTTTGAGATTTTGAGCGATCACAAACCCCTTGTTTGGCTAAATAACATTAAAGAACCTAATATGAAACTACAACGTTGGCGAATTAGACTTAGTGAATATAATTTCAAAATCAAATATTTAGAAGGTAAACTAAATCACGTAGCAGACGCTTTATCTCGTGTCAAAATTGAAGAAAACATGTGCGAAGAAGAAAATATTTCAACAGCAGCAACAATACATAGTTCATCAGAAAGAACATTACATTGAAATTACAGAAAACCAATAAACTATTTTGCAAGACAAATTGAATTAATTAAAGACACCATAGAACAAGTAGAGACAACGAAATACTTTTCCAAAACAAAACTGACTATCAAATACACCGACATGACCTTGACAAAGGCAACAGATATCCTCATTAAATACTTCTTAAATAATACCAGTGTTATTTACATGGAAAACGATAAAGACTTTTTAGTTTTTCAAAAAGCATATAAAGAAACCATTAACCCACATAGTAACGTGAAAATTCTGAAAGGTATCATAAAGTTAAAAGACATAAAATCTTATCCTGAATTTAAAGAATTCATTATTACTCAACATTCTAAATTGTTACACCCTGGTATTGAAAAAATGATACGATTATTTAAAGAAACACACTATTTTCCCGATTATACTAAATTAATTCAAAACATTATTAATGATTGTGAAATCTGTAACCTTGCAAAGACGGAACATAGACCAACAAAACTAGTTTTTGAAATAACTCCAGAAACAAATAACCCACGAGAAATTTATGTTATTGACTTTTATGCAATTGACAACGAACAGTATTTATCTTGTATAGACGTATATTCAAAATTTGCATCACTTATTAAAACAAACAGCAGGGATTGGTTAGAGGCAAAACGAGCCCTTACTAGAATTTTTAACGACATGGGAAAACCACAGAAAATAAAAGCAGACAAAGACTCTGCGTTTATAAGCACTTCTTTAAAAATTTGGCTTAATAACGAAGACATACAAATAGATATTACCACAAGTAAAACAGGAATAGCTGACATAGAACGCCTTCATAAAACCATAAATGAAAAAAATCAGAATTATTAATACCGCGAACAATAGAGAAAATAAAGAAACACGAATGGAGACAATTTTATACATATATAACCACAAGACCAAACATAACACGACCGAACAGATACCAGCTAACATTCTTCTTTACGCAGGCATACCTACTTATGATACTCAGATGATTAAAGAAAATAAAATCAAAAAACTTAACAAGAAACGACAGGACTTCGAAATTGACACAAAATTTAGACAAGCACCCTTAACGCGCGCAAAATCAAAGAATCCCTTTAGAAAAACAGGCAGAATAGAACAATTGGACGAAAAACATTATAACGAAAATAATAGAGGTCAAAACGTTATTCATTATAAAAGTAAATTTAAAAAGAAAAAGAAAGTTAATGACAGTAAATACTTGCAGCAAAACAATGAACAACCAACTTTCATAATTGCACCTTATCCCGACAATAATGGCCAAATAATAAATGAAAATATTGAAGGCAAATTCTATTTACATAACAACTATGTTCTTAATACACTAACAAAGAATATTGTCAAAGACCATTGCATAGCTAACATAATAAAACACGAAACACCAACTTGTACTTTTCAAAAATATCGTAAACAATCTTATATTCAATACATTAAACAAAATATACTTATAACCTGGAATATGACAAAAGAAAAACTTTATCATAATTGTAACGGTCAAGAGATTTATATTGAAAATAAAATATCCAACTGCACAGCAGAATTAAAACAAATTACAATATCTAATAATATTCAACAATACACAAATTTAATATTTACTGAACACAATGTAACCAAAGTCGAACCAATGTCACACATAGAAATTAAAGAAATGATTTTGTTAAACAATAATAACACAACAATTTACAGAAACATACTAATAATTTTCATATTTGTTTTAGTTTTAATTTACATATTTTACTTTTATATGAAATGTAAAACAGCGCCACACAAAATTATCTCACCTAAAACCAAGTAAAACCTCTAACAATAATATTGAAAAAGAAATAGAACCAAAAACAGAAATAGTTGAAATTGAAAATCCAGTACCACAATTATATCCAGAAATAAGCGCTTGTGTTCAAGCTAATATCTAAAAGGTGGGGGAGTGACATTCATTCTTCATTAAAGCTAAAGCCGATCTTTTTAAAAGCTCCAAGCTAAAGCCGATCTTTTGAAAAGCTTCACTTTTCAAAAGCTTAATTCTCCCAAGACACCAACTGCTTAACGGTAACAAGCTTCATGTAAAACAAATGTAATGTAAAACAGAACTTAAAGGTTTATGTTAATTCTCTGTAAAGAGGTTTGCTGGGCCGAAAAAATAAATTTGTCAAGCAGTTGTATCTAATCTCTGGCGAAACAATAAAGTATAATTTTTTAAAAAAATTCCATCGCCTAAAAATTTAATTATATATAGTTTATGGGGCCGGAGATGCCTCCTTCTGCCTGTTACGCACATTTGCGTTCCGACAAACACAGTAGTCCATCAATTTTTTTAAAATCCATGGCCTAAAAAGGAAAACTCGTCACACATTGATCGCGGCAGGAATCGAAACCGAGCACTACTGTCAACATGATTGGTCTTCGAATCCGGCACACACTCGACTAAGCTATTGTACAACTTCACAGCAATTTATTGCCCTCTCGCTCTATCTAATGCTTATACTTCTTGTCTATTTACTTTTGCATTGTTTATGTGTTCTTCTTTTGTCTGTCAAATGAATTAAATAATGGGAATATAAAATTTATATGTTCAAATTTTTCCAAATAAAGCAGAATTTGCATTATAAATAACTGAATTATAATCCATGGTCTTCTACAGTCAGCACCTGACTGTAGCGTTCGACTGGTTAAAAATCTTAGTATTGTAAAAGAAAATAAAGTTAATTTAATTGATAAATTAAATATTTCATTAGAAGCTAGCGATGTTACATAAATAAATAAAACTAGTATACCCCCAAGAATAATTTAAAATAAAATATAAGAAAATCAAAATGTTTTTGTAATTAATCCAGTTCTTAAACAAATTAAAATAGTTTGAATAAATAAAGTAAAACCTATGGCTAATGAGTGAAATATGTTAATAACCAGTGGAAAACACCCGTGGCAATGTATTTGTCATGTGAGATGGACAACTTTTGTTGTTGGGTTTATATTGTGTATATTTAATTGTTATTACTGATTTACAGAGGCGGGAAGGGGCGTGGCCAAATTTCAAAAAAACTTTGAGACACTGCATCATACACTGATATTCTCACAAAATTTGAAGACTCTAGCTCTTATAGTTTTTGAGATCCAGGTGTTCATACAGACAGACAGACAGACAGACAGATGTGTTGTGTGCTCCTAAGCATTTGTAGCAAAGCGAGTTTTTGTTAACAAACTCTCTACGCTTTGCAATAGGCTCCGCTTTAAATTTCAACCATTTCCTTTTTTTATGCCCGTCCCTTTGGCAAAATCTACATTTTTGTTTATTGTCCTTTTTGCTTCTTTATGGGGGGCATTATTCTCCATTGAGTTTATTGAAATATATAGCTGTTCAATAAAAGATAGAAAATCTTGCAGAAACTGAATCTCTCTGTTATAATAAGTTATAAAGTTATAAAATCTCTGTAGAGAAACGACGAATCAATATTTTTATGATGCGTAGGAGCATCATGCCTTCGTTATGATTCTTTAGCAGTTCCAAGTCCATTAGGTGGTTAAAGCGATTGGCAAATATTTCCCGCTTATTGGAAAAACGCTTGCATATTAACTCCCATGCCAAACTGTAATTAGCCGAGGACCCAACTAACATGATAGGTGTCGAACGACTAATCTCGCTTCTCCCGTGAGGTAAGCCCGTAGGTAGTTAAGATTTTTAGTATCGCTGATATTTTCCCTCAAATCGATGATGAGTGAAAAATTCTCGTAGAACGATTGCCACTCCTTTGGATCTCCGCTAAATTGAGACAGAGTCGTTTTCGGAAGTTCTGGCTTGTCGTCCTCTCTGCTGCGTACTTCTTGTATCTTCCTATCAAGTAGGTCAGATAACACGTTGATATCACAGTCCAATTCCACTATCCTTGTCACCTCAAAGGCATTACTTTCATAATCTGCCTCCAAGGTGTTTAGTGATAGTTGCACTTTTGACCAGAGGAAGTTTAGTTTGAACTTCTGGTTTTGCAACGTCATCACATCACTTCGATTAAGGTGCATGTGCTGCCTTAACATATTTGTAAGGGAATCCGTAGCATCTACCAAGTGTGCTCCGTGGTAAACTTGCTCTTGCCCCTAATCCTTTAGAGGTACTTGGCCTGGTACCCAGCACTTCTCTATGTCCAGTTTCCTCTAGCTGAGTCGGGTGTTCGCCTATCGTGGCTACTTTGACCTTCATGTTCGTTCCAAATAACTCCGGACTGCAGCCATTGTGGAATCATATATCTTCACGTTGAAGTATTGATGATCGACAAGCCCAATCCTTACCAACGCCGTGTGGTTGTTCTCGAATTGAGTACTTAATTCCCTCACGATCGATGAGTTTCCTCTCTTCGCTTGTTCCCCGTGGAGTTGCTGTCGCACTTCAATTTGCTTTTTAGCAGTGCCAACGTCATTCTGACTTTCTTTTTTTTAATATTTTGCTTAACTTGGATAACCATTGAAGGTGTTTTTTGTTTGATCACCTGGTTGATCTAGCTGTGCCTCGACTCAAAACTTGTTGATGTTAGCCAAGAATACAAAAGAATTTTTCACTAGATTTACTAGGTGCACTCGCGGACGGCTCGAAGGACCAAAAAATGTAAAGAAAAGACACTTCTAAACACTTGTACGAGTTTATTTCAACTGAACTTTAAATGTAATGTGGTGTTGTAAGGAAACACGGTGGTGGTTATTTTACTTATAATACTATTAATGTATGCTGCTCTTGAAAGATGCAGCGAGGGATAATATTATGTAAGACAAGTACAGGATAGTTGCAATCCCTTCTCATGAATCGTAAGTGAGGTTATAAAATGTTTAGCCCCTGTTTAGCCCCTGGCACCAGCAGTGTTCTACGGTACAGTGCCGTGCAGTTCAGTGCAGCATTACTTCATGTTCATTCTGGTGCCTGGAATAAGACATTCATAGTTTTAAAGGAAAAACAGGCCACATTATCAGGTTCTCTAAACGTGAACGTGAGGTAAAAGATCGAGTTTAAGCAGATGTAGTAAATGGAATACATTGAAGTCTGCCAGTTCTCGCCCTTTATTCAAAACAAACTGGTTGAAAGTTATCCCTCGACAATATTTAGGCATTGCAAATCCTGGGTTCAAGATATAACTGATGGTACCAAACAAAGAGAGATAGTAACAACTGAACATAAAAGGGCCATTGCGCTGCTCAGGAAATTGTAAAACAGATTATGCAAGACCATTTTTGTCCAAAAATAGGTAGACTCGCGCAAGAGATCACGGCGAATTGCAGGATCTGTTCTAAGGCTAAATACGATAGGCACCCAGCAAAACACCTTCTGGGAGAACCACCAATACCGTCGGGAGTAGGTCAGGCACTTCACATTGATACATTCTCAACCGATAAAAAATCATATCTGGCTTGTGTAGATAAATTATCAAAGTTTTCAATTTCATATCTGATAAAGTTAAGAGCAATAGTTGATGTAAAAATCCCCATATTACAACTTGGTCCGATCGCTTCCAGCAGACCTAGAGGCAGAGGTCAGAAATAAAATCCAAGAGGGACAGAATAAGTGCAAAGAACGTGAAAATTAAAGAAGAAAAGAAAAGGTGCTTGTTAAATCGATCAAAAGATTGGGTAATAAGCTCACTCCTCTCTATGTAGAAGAGGTTGTGGAGGCGGACTTCGGGACGACTGTCCTAATAAAAGGAAGGTCCATAAAGATAGTTTAAAATAAGTTCGACTAGGATTAATTTGTTACTAATGTTACTGATATAGAAAACGATACGACACGCAACCTGGACAATGAAACTGAGTGACTATTCGAACCATTCAAAAAAATCAATAGAATAATTGACTTTAGCGACGACAATGTGGTTGCGGACTGCGGAAGCCGCGTTCTCGCCGTTGGAGACTGCATCGGTGGCGTGAAGACTACATTTTGTAGGGAAAAACGATCCCTCTTGTGCCCAACAATTAGTAGCAGACATACTAGCACATTTCGCCGCCCGATCGATTTTCTTAGACCCGATAATGGTTGTGGGTGAAGGCTTCGTACAAATCAATGATACAACCATGCTTGTGGCTGAAAAAGGAAGTTAACGTCAACAGTGGCGTAGCGAGACATTTCGGCGCCCGGGGCACAATGGAGGAAATGCCCCCCCCCTCCCTTAAATAAAAAGATCTGTAAAAGAAAAGGTTTTGACACGAATCATACGCTATATTTAAATGAAAAAAAACACATTTGTGGAGAGGTCGAAGAAACATGTAAATTATGCATAATCTATAACTTTCGTGCATAAAAATAAGATCAAGCTTAAAAGTCTATCGATGACGCGACATTGCTCTCGATCGAAAGTATTGCCAGATTCGACAGTCTTTCTTGGTTCATCGTTGATCGGAGATAAGATTCTACCAGTTTGAGCTTACTGAATGAACGCTCACACGATGCTACAGACAACGGCAAAGTAAGAAAGGTTTTCAGTGCTGTGACAAGAGTTTTGTATGCTTCCAATCCTAACGAAGAAATGTAGAACAATATACATTTTGCACTAAATCAAATTATCACATGTGTGATAATTGTTTGAGTTCCGGAAAAGAGCGCCGCAGGCGAAACATTTTTGAAAAAATAAAATCGCGCACGCGATTGGCCCTAACTATTATCCGTTTGCCGTAAATCAATAATTAACATAACAAATAAAAACAAACATGAGCCCGGATTTGCCGCCCCTTCGATTTTGCGCCCGGGGCGGCTGCCCCCTTCGCAGAGACACCTTGGTGCTAATCATTTCGGGTATCATTGCGTTCTTGGCTTGACAGAAGAGTTGCGCTGAGCAAAAGCAAATTAAAAAAAATCACTGCCCTAAAAAGAGCCCTAGAGCGACCCGAGGACTGCCCACGGAGCGAGGAGTTCACACAAGTACGTTGGCTTCAGGTTCCCATAACTACCCTGAGTCACAAATTAATTACTCTCAGCCCAATGTGATCAGTCGAAGTTTACTTGCGAACCGATTAACACAAATTATATCCCACTTTGATTTAATTAAATAATTATTTAATTTGATTAAAATAAAATTAACACGGAACTAGTGTCTTTATTAAAATAAACAATTAATATCATTTTATCAATAATAATGCGCTTAAAGCTGGAGCAGTGGACAAAAATGATAACAAAATCTGAATTAAGAGTAAATTTTAAGTATTTTTTTCAAAAGTTATTTTCAACCCCTAATCGCTACTGGAAAGATTAAGTATGAATGCAATAAATGTGTGTGTGTATAGAAGAGAAGAGAAGAGCAACAGCTGACGCTCCGCACTGGTATTCTCTCTCCTTTTCTTTCGTACATGAGCAATGCAATAGCGTAACAGCTTGCTGGTCTGAATAAAAAATCATAGCGAACAATGTTTTTTTAATAAAGTCTGTGTTTGTTTGAGATGAAATTCATCACAAGCACTAAGTAGATTACAAAAACATTACTAACTAATAAAATAGTATGGAAGAACAGTTCCACAAATATCACCTAAAGGATACTTTGATAGAAATGTTGACAGAAAACCAATTTCAACACGATTTAAATTTTTCAAATCCTGCCATGAACAATACTACATGCGAGTACAAATCATTTTATAAACATACATGCATTGTTAACACTGCGCAGTGGGGAAAAGTATTTTTTTGGCATCCACTCCAATTTTAAAGATAGCATGTCTCTAAATATTAAACAAACGTAGACTTAAACAAGAGCAACGGTCGAGCAGCACGCGACAGTGGGATACCCTTCGACCTTTTTGAAACGTGAAGAGTCAATAATTGTACAATACTTCTACTTGATAGAAATATCGTAACGTAAGCCTTTATATGCGTCTGTGTATGAATACGTGTATATGCGTGTATCATTTTATTGGTCAAGCACAAATGTATGTCTGTATGTGTGTGTGCGTTTGAATGCAAAATTTGCGTGTGCATAGAAAGGAAGATAAACAACAGATGGCGCTACGCGCTCGAATTCTCTTTTCTTTTCTTTCCTACATGAGCATTGCAATGACGTCACAGCTTGCTGGTCTGTATACAAAGTCAAAGCGAACAAGGTTTTTGTTTAATAACTTCTGTGTTTCTTGTCCGATCGGATTGGAAGTTTGACATTATGTTTGTATTATAATTAGCTAAGTATAGTCTTACTCAGAATGCAGTATCTTTAATATTTCGCTCGAAAATCAGCTTAAATATGAAATTATTGATTTGTGTGGGCGGGGGCGTTGCACTTAAAATTTGAAATGAACTTCACCTGTCCCGGATCAACAGAAAACTAACCCAAGGGGTCGAGCCTGTTTGCCAATCAATATCTCCAACGGACTTGCCTCGGTGGCACGAGAAATTGTACAATTCAGTGCAACTTGGACTTCGCCAATTGCATCCTGCCACGATCGTTGACTTGATTCTACCACTGACAACAAATTTTTCAGTATGCTCATAACCCGTTCCACCTGCCCATTCGCGCGGCTCATTCCCGTAGCAATCAAGTGAAGTTGAACTTTCTGTGATGCGCAAAACTCTAAAAACTTGGAGCTAGTGAAACATCTGCCCTGGTCGGCGATAACGCGATCTGGTACTCCGAATAACGAGATGGACGATTTCATAGCGTTGACACAGGTTTCGGCATCTATCTTTAAGGTGTGATATAGATAAACAAATTTTGTATAGGCATCGATCTGAACAATAAGATATTCTTTCTTATCGCTCTTGCCACTTAATTTTCCCGTTATATCTATATGAATGGTATGCCACGGTATACTTGTCTTCGGGATAGAGTGAAGTTCTGCCTGAACCTTCCCAGACGATGATTTCACAGTCCGACAAGTAATACAGTTTGAAACAAATTTCCGGACATACTTATTCATTTTAGCGAACCAGTAATATTGGTACACTTTATCAAGTGTCTTTTGCCATCCTAAATGCATAATCGACTCGTGTACCTGGTTAATTACTGACCATTTGAAAGCTCTGGGTACAACTGGTAAACAACTTGTTCTACCTAGTCTTTGGACCTTGCGATATAGTACGCCTTTTCGCAGATCATACGTTTTGGCGAGGTTTTCGGCCAACTCATCTGACTCCAATTTGTTAACAATTTCTGTTATCTCGGGGTCTAATCGTTGCTCAGCAAGAAGCCAAGTACTTGAAATTTCGGACAGATTTACTCGTTTTTCGGGAATCTTGTTCATTAACTGAATGTGTTCGGATGGTAAAGGATTTCTTGATAGGAAATCGACATGAGCCATACGCTTACCCTCTCTATACTGAATTTCAAAATTAAACGATTGTAAGTAGGCCCACCAGCGGTGAATTCTGGGGGTTAAATCTACTTTTGTGCGAGAAGCTTTTAATGAATTACAGTCGGTATAGACAACGAACTCACGGCCAATTAGGTAATGGCGAAAATGTTTAACGGCATTTACCACTGCCAAGGTTTCAAGCTCATAAGAGTGATATCTAGATTCAACAGAGGTAGTTGTTTTGCTGAAGTATTCGATTATATGGGGTTTACTTTCTATACGGTGTAAAAGTATCGCTCCATATCCACATGCACTTGCATCAGTGTGCAGCTCTATAGGATGTTGCGGGTCGAAAATGACCAAAACGGGCTCATTAGTGAGGATCGTCACAACTTTGAGTCTGATCTCTTCTAGCTCAGCGCTCCATGTAATCTTGCCGTTACCAGACGAAAGTGAATACAAAGGTTTCATAAGTTGGGAGAATCCAGGAACGAATTTGCGAAAGTATGAGGCCAGGCCAATGAATTGTCTAACGCCGGAGACAGTTTGAGGAGGAGGCAAGGAGCTTAATGAAGCTATCTTTCGCACATTCGGGCGAATCTCCCCAGCTCGCACTTCATAGCCCAAATACTGGACCGTTGTTTTGAGAAAACTACATTTAGAAAGATTAAAGGTAAAACCAGCCTTTGCAAGAACATCCAAAACAGTTGTAAGCCTTTCCAAAGCCAATTCCTTGGTGGGCGATACCACCATTATGTCGTCCATGTAAACTATTACAAAAGAATTAGCAAGGTCACCAAGTGCATTTATGACTGCGCGCTGGAAAACAGATGGCGCATTTTTTGAGGCCAAAAGGCATTGTAAGAAATTCAAATTGACCGTCTGGGGTCACAAATGCAGTATATTCCACGGATTCAGGGTGAATCGGGATTTGGTGGAAGCCACTCGCCATATCTAAACATGTGAAGTAATTTGCTCCGCGAAGTCTAGCAATTTGATCGCTAATAAGCGGTAAGGGGTATTTATCCGAAATCGTGTTTGAGTTTAGCTCTCTATAATCGACACACAAACGGTCGGTGCCATTCTTCTTTTTTACGAGCAAGATGGGGCTCGCAAAGGGAGAACAACTTGGGCGAGCAATATTACACCTTATCAATTCGCTCACTTGCATACGCACTATTTCTCTTTCTTCGGGGCTAAGTCTGTAAGGTCGGCGCTGGACAGTTTTAGTTGGATCAATTAAACGGATTTTCATTTCACCCGTATTTACTCGGGTGTGAGGTATCCCATTGGTAAATGAAGTTGAGTGCTTTTCAAGTAGCTCGATTAATTTAGCTTTCTCATTGTCGACTAATTCGGTGTCGATATCGGACAAGGTAAGCGATCGCTCAGCAACGGAACAATTATTAACAGTTTTTGATTTTACTACTTTAAAATTATCGGATGTCAAAATTACGTAAAAGCCTTGTTTGAGTATCTCTCGCCCTATCAGAATATCACTCCTTAATTGCTCATTCGGGATTACGTGAAATAATATTTCCATAATGTTTTCGTTTATAGTAACTTCACTCAAGATTTGCAATGTACTGCATACACTGCCACCACCAATACCTTTTATCATTACAATATTGTTTATACGTTTACCAGATAGCTTATTACTAATGTCGTCTTTAATAAGGGAACACTCTGCACCGGAATCGAAGCAAATTGGATAGATCTCACCTCGTTGATGCAAATTTCCCTTTGGCTCAGTCACGCAACATTGGTTAACAGTCTTATGTTGAGTCACATCTTGCTTGACTGCACTTCCGTTTTTCGGGCACTTGTTGGAGAAATGTCCCAATTCGCCGCACCGATAGCACGTGAAATTTGATTTTTCACGCTGCGGTTTCGCCTCTCTATCTTGTCGCATTTTACTTCGGCATTCAGCAATTCGATGTCCCGGCTTTGAACAAAAGTGACATACAACTGGCGATCCCTTATGGTTCTTCTGGTTAGGTCCAGGGTTGTCATCTCGAGCATGTCGCTTCTTGTCGAACGTAAACGCTTTTAACTCCGCCTGTAGCTTACTTCTGGTGCGCACATTGGATGTGAAGAGAACGCGTTGCAAACGACTGTCAATGTTTGCCATATGCGCAAGAACAGTTGTAACGGCAATTTCTTCTATTCCCATATTTCGCCATTTCGTAGTCAGCGTCGTCACCAACTGACTCGCATATACCGCGCAACATTCGGCGCCACTCGGGCGGCTGTTGAGTAAATTCAAAAACGTAGCGGCCGGCGTCTCTTCGGTTTCAAAGCGCTGCAGAAATAATTCCTGGAACTCTTGCCAAGTCATACCTTGGTATGAAATTTGCGTGAGCCACTGAGATGCACTTCCCTCCATACAGTTGCTAAGTGCCATGATTAATTTACTTCCTTGAAGGGGGTGCTCAGACAGAATTATATCGGTTGTTGAACACCACTTTCCTGCCTCAACACATGCAGCTTCAGGGTTCAATTTGGGTAGCTTAACTTCATAGCTAGGTTGCTGCTCGCGTGCCGGCGTCACTTGCATGATTTTTACGAGTTCAGCCACTCATGATGACCTTCACCACTCAATTTATAAGCTGCGCGCGTTTAACGAGTCCACTTGCGTCTACTTTGGCTTCTCAACACTTAATGCCTCGTTTCGTACAGACTGCTTTTTGTCTTTTCCATTTTTTGGCATTCCCTTTTCATTATGTCTCTCTCTCTCACTCTAACCAAGCAGCGCAAGTGGCCACGTTCAGCAACAGCTATATCGCTCTCATTCTAGCAGAGTCCCGTTTATAGATAATTCATCTATTCATACTCACACATTGACAATGAATAGGAAAACGAATAACAGCAGAAGGAACATGGAGAAGAAGTAAATAACGACCAAGCGCATACACATTATTTTCGCCCCGACATATACTTTGTGCTGTCTCCCACGCCATTTTCAATGGTCGAAGGGTATAATGACCTATAACGGAAGGACCGATTCATTACCAATCCGATTGAATAAACTGAAGGTTATATATATGAAGTAAAGGTAACAAAATTTATCCATAAAAAAGAAATGACGTTAGATTAAGAGCTTGTTAAAGAATACATTTGCACTTAAAACACTTATTTATTTCAACAATGATGAAGGCTTTACAACACTCCAAAACGCCTACGTCAATATTATTAGAACAAATAACTTTACAGAAGTAATGCGGTCTAAACTTCAAAACTTACCAATATTCACACATATCCTCAATTTAAGGAAATTATACATTAAAAACCCAAAGAACCTTTACATCCGGTATTGAAAAAACCATTGCCCTTTTCAAAGAAAACTTTTACTACACCGATTATCATATCGGCCTGAGGGCAACCCAATTATTTAAGGATGGGGAAGTAGCATATATAGTGAACCACTTGCCCACAGATACACACCCACAAACACTTCCACACACAAACATATAATTGACCATTGTACTTTGTATATAAGACAAACATTTATTTATATCACTGAAACCCATCCTCCTGGTTAGACATAAACATTTGTATCCCCCAATTCGCCGACAATTTCGCCGGCTAAGACATAAACATTTGTATCCCCCAATTCGGCGACAATAATAAGTCAGCCTTTTTCGATCATATATAAACATTCCCACGAAAGAGTGAAAACTGCTTACGCAGCGCAAATTCTCGGCTGATCTGTTCCTATGCACAATCCACTCAAGAAAGTGCCTAGTATCATGTAAACATAATAGAAAGCCATCTGTACGCTCAATAAAGAAGTTAATAAGACTCAGCGAAAATCGTCCAGCTTGTAGCTTTAAGTCAGATTTAATTCAAACTTTATTATTGAAATACGCGAATTGTCTCCGATATTCGGCTAAGTTTTAATTAAAATATAATTATATTTTTTTTAAAAAAACCACCAAAATTTTAATATTTTTTTATAAAAAGCAGTTTTTTTAAAAAAACACCGGGGGCAACAACAAGAGGGTTATATAATAAATAAGTAATTCTTTTTTTCACAAAGGAGGAATTACACTCAGTTCCTTTGCCGCTGAAGAATTTCGGTTCGACAGAAACGAAGAGGTTGAAAAAGTCCAGCAATTTGATGACGAAAAAAAATTAAATAATATCCGGCGCAAAGGACCAAATGTTTAGGTGGCGGTCTGACTCCAGTCGGGGATCATTGAGGTCAGTAGATGGGGGAATTTTTCCTCTCAAAAAAAACAAACACAAAAGAAAAAAAATTCATTGAGGTCAGTAGATGGGGGAATTTTTCCTCTCTAAAAAAAAAAACAAAAAAAAAAAAAAAAAAAAAAAAAAAAAAGGACAACTCGCGGCGCGAGTTACCGAATCCCCCTTACAGGGTATATACGATTCGGTTCCCCCCGTCAAGCCGCCGCGGAACAGTTCATCGCCCACATAAATCCAACTCAGCATTGTAATACTTTGTTGCAATGCTGAGACAGCACTTGGACAGGATGTCGGTTGCGACAGTTCTCGTGAAGCCACTTGAACTGCTGCAACAGCAGTTTCTCAGATACATGTTGCTAACAGATAAGCAAAAACCATAGATACATCGAGCTTAGCTGAAGCTCAAGAAATAAAGTTGAGAGCAGTTCATTTTGAATCTTAAAAGAGTTGAGTTATTTATTGGGCACCTGGAACTGATAACCCTGGCACCAACTGGTAACTGGCGCAGCCGCTTCAAGAACGTTTTCTACAATCCCAAGGACAACACCTAGGACCAGGATTCAAGGACCAAGGATGAAGATTACTTTAAGTCTAATTTTGTAAGTAGTTAATATCACACAAGATGATAATTTGTGAAAGTGATGTGGAAGTTGTTGTGCAAAAGAGAAACAAAATGAAAAAGAAAGATAACTATATATAAAAAAAAAAAAAAAACAAAACCCCTCATGATAAACCCATAAACAAACACATATTCGTCAAGCTAACAAATCGCTATGGATACAAAGGTATTCAGTTATACAAAATTTCCAATGCAACAAATAAAATTAAAACAATGTGCTGAATGTACAAAAGAATAAATATTTCGGCTCACATTTCGTCAGGCCACATACCCACACATCGCTCAAAGTGCGCAGCAACCAAAACAACAAGTTCGATGCGGTTGGTTCGTCTCCAACAAATTGATCGATGTGACGTACGAACAGCGATAAGGGCAAACGGTTGGTGCAGCACCAGCTACATGGCTAAGTGAAAACCACAAGTTGCATCGTACGCTGGACGCGAATCGGTTCGTTGTTGAACAGGTCACTGAAGCAACTCGAACAATACATCGATGCGCTGGACGCAACTCGAACTGGTTCGAAGAGGTCACTGAAGCAAACGATAAAACTAAAGTGCTGATCCGACGGCTCTACCAGTAAATTCGTGCGTGGACCAGACACGTCTTATGTTACAACATGGTAGAGTGAGCAGAAATTGAAATTTATTCACATAAGCCGATAAAGGCAGTCAACAAAGAAAATTTATAAAAATTACCCCCCATAACAAGATCAGTGACAAGCTTGAATTGTATCTACCGCTGGACGCGAATCGGTTCGTCGTTGAACAGGTCACTGAAGCAACTCGAACAACTCATCGATGCGCTGGACGCAACTCGAACTGGTTCGAATAGGTCACTGAAGCGTACGATATAAATAATTAACAATTCACAAGCTATGTTACCCCCTTTTTTTCCTTGACTTTATGAACCTGTTATAAACAAACTAGTAAATTTTACTATACCACCGCACTTTTGTACAACAACTGATATATAACTATTGATCATTCACTTATACACATAAAGAACAATAATACTGTTAAAACCAATTACAGATATTGAAATACTTTGACAACAATCAAGGATTGGAAGTCGACATTTACACAACACCCAACACATATACACAGATATAAGTTATTAATATAATTAATTTTAATTAATTTTAACTACACTACACTACACTAATGTAATTTAAGACTCTGAAAACCGAAATACTATACCTTCTCGATAGCAACGCAAAGTTGAAAATCAGTGAATAAACAAGAATCCACCTTCTTTCAAAACAAAAACGCATCCAGATTAGAGTTAGATGTCTACTATCGGGAAAGTTAAAAGACTTATCCCAAATACTAGAAGTAGGATTAAAAGTAGCACTAGTTTACCAGACATTAGGGAAGAAACCGACCAACAAATCCGGACAGTTATAAGCATACCCTCGACATCATCAATGAATTCTGCTTCAAGTTCTCCTCCGCCTAACCAGGCTGCTATAACAGCGAACAACATGGACCTAATTTCGTCTCTTAAGATACCTGACGTGATTCGCTTCCTTCCTCCTTATGACGGCAACCCCAAAAAACTCAGCGATTTCATTAATAATGTGGAAGAAATTCTCCTTCTGATCAGAGGGACTGATAAAACCCCTTACGGACAAATGCTCTTAAGAGCAATTAGGCAAAAGCTTGAAGGCAAGGCCGACGATGCGGTACACACATCGGGAGCTGGCCTTAACTGGGATGAAATTAAAGACGCTCTAATTTTGCATTGTTCCGACAAGCGAGACGAGCAAACTCTTATGTTCGAATTACATAACCTTACTTATTGTCAATACCCAATACATGTTTTGTTCGAAAAAATTTGCGAAATCAAAACAGCTCTTTTCAAATTAACAGATACTAAAGAATGCGAACCAATACTTATCAAAACAAAGAAGGAATTCTTTGCAAATACCTGTCTTAATACATTTTTAACAGGTATTAGAGGTCCACTTGGATTAGCAGTAAGATCTATGAGACCTACCAGCCTTCAGGAAGCTTTTGAGTGGGCTATGAAGGAAAGAGATATTTATTTCCAAGAGAATAGGGTAAAACAGTCTTCAGAAAAGAAAATAGGAGAAACAAGCTAACGCCTCGATTCTCAAAGCACCAGGTTAAGCAAGACAAAGGTTTAACTTTTATATCGCACAAAGATCAAAAGATTCATAAATCGAAAATTAAGAAAAGAACACAATAGTAATTATAGTTATACTTTCCAGATGTTGTTGTGTTACAGCACAGTTCATCAAGGTACAACAGCTGGAGGAACACGACAGAATCGCAAAAATTAACCTTGGAAATGCAAAAATAATACAGTCATATAAACATCTACTACATAAGATTGATACTAAAGATTTTTTAGAAAACACAGAGAAATTTGAAACAGCACTAAACAACTTAAAACAAGTAAAATTTTCAGGAGAAATTATAGATAGTTTGAAAGCAAAGGTAGACCAACTTAAAATCAAAATTAATGCATTGATACCCAAAAAAAGGGTAAAGAGAGGTTTAGTAAACGGCCTTGGTAGTATTATAAAAGTTGTAACAGGAAATATGGACGCTAAAGACGCCCAATCTATTAAAGAAGAATTTAGCGTTGTTAAAGAAAATGAAAATCTAATCACTGAAAAATTCAATAAACAAGTAATACTTAACCAAGAAATTACATTAAGGTTTGAAAACATTACTGAACATATTAACCAGGAGCAAGAAATAATTAACCAATTTATTAAAAATTATAGAAATAACATATACAAAACGTTAAATGAAGAACACAATGAAATACATCTGCTCCAATACATTACTAGATTAAGTTTCAATATCGATGTCTTATATAATCATATTAATAACATAGCAGAGAGTATTTTGTTAACTAAACTAAATATTATACCTAAATTTATATTATCAGAAGAAGAAATTAAAGTGATAAACGAATTCATATCCAACCAAAATGTAACACTAGAATCCGACGAACATTTATATAGATTGTTAACCTTAGAAACTTATATTAATGACTTTTTCATTACATTTCATGTTAAAATACCAATATTCAACACACAAATGTACGAACTTGCACATGTTGTTCCCTTACCACTACATCAAACCAAATTCTTAATTGTACCTAATTATATTTTGTACGACCAAAACGGTCAAATTTTGCCATTTGAGAAAAAATGTCCTAAAATCCACCAGACTTATATATGCGAGAACACACTCGCAGAAACCAACTTAGTTAATATCCACTGTCTTAAGGGCATACTCTATGAACAAACGGCAACATGCGATATCAAAGACATCGGCCAACAAGAGATTATCAAGGAAGTCGAACAACGCCATATCTTTATTTTTAACACCGTGAAAACCAACATCTCATCTTCATGCCGGGAACCTTTCTCAATCAGTGGGTCAGCCATATTAACGTTTGACAACTGTACGCTCAACATTAACGGCTTATCTTACGATGACACAGTAATGGAGTTCGAGCCCAACATGCAATTATCCATTGAATCATTCAAACAGATGAACATAAACAACACGTTCGAAGACATTAACCTGCACAAGCTCCACCTACAATCTTTATCAAGCCTGGACTACCTAACTATTATGAAGACGTCAACTACAAACCACCTCTTCATACTCTATGTACTTGTTACCTTGACTGTAGTAGCAGGATGCATCCTGACATTCAGGAAAAGACGCATTGTTTTTGCCCCGGTGGAGCCTTCTTCGATTTGCGTTCCGGCCATTCCTTCGATGTGGCCCTCTCTTTATTCCAGGGGGGGAGGAGTTACCGAATCCCCCTTACAGGGTATATACGATTCGGTTCCCCCCGTCAAGCCGCCGCGGAACAGTTCATCGCCCACATAAATCCAACTCAGCATTGTAATACTTTGTTGCAATGCTGAGACAGCACTTGGACAGGATGTCGGTTGCGACAGTTCTCGTGAAGCCACTTGAACTGCTGCAACAGCAGTTTCTCAGATACATGTTGCTAACAGATAAGCAAAAACCATAGATACATCGAGCTTAGCTGAAGCTCAAGAAATAAAGTTGAGAGTGAGCAGTTCATTTTGAATCTTAAAAGAGTTGAGTTATTTATTGGGCCCTCTATAACCCCACCAACTGTAACTCCGGTTTAAAAAAATATTTCACAATTCAAAAAATATTTTAAAAATTATAAAAAAAAAAAAAAAAAAAAAAAGAAAAAAGGAAAAAAACATAAACACATGATAAATTAAGAAAAGTTTTAGATTTGCATAGGCGGTGTAACATTACCATTACCAAAGGTGTCCATCCCAAAGTTTGATGGATACTAACTTAAACGACAGAAATTTCATGTCATGTTCAAGAAAACGATTCATGAAGCCACTTTAATACCCATTATTAACAAACTTGGTATCTTAAAAATCATGTAGTTGGCGATGCAGACAGACTCGTACACCATCACTGACTGAAAGAAACTACACCATAGCAGGGAATAGCTAGAAGAAAGATTTACAGCATTAATACAGGGATTACTAGATCAACCCAAAACGACTGGTAGCGCTGCAAACTCTGTAAAGGCAACGCATGATAACATTAAAGAAACGTTATCACCTCTTAACAACATTGGGATACCGACAAACTAATGGCACCCACTTTTGCTATGCATTCTTACAAAGAAGATGGATAGACAGAACTATTTTTGTATGAACAATCCATACAAAATACACATCAAAATCAGTCGACTAGTGAACTCCTCGCATTTTGGAGGAAAGGAAGGCATTGGAAGCCATTAATACAGACAAATATAAAGTCAAACACAACACGTGTGCTTCAGTAGGAGTTAAATACAACTTTATATGCTTTTTCTATAAAAATCCGAATCATAGCATGCAACAGGTTCATGCTCGCAAAATGACTTTTTTAAGTGTAACAAGAAACATAACTCATTATTGCACTAAGAATTAAAACCTGAAAGCAGAACTGCTGCTACCACAAGTGAACAACAATCAAGCTTTATTCTGCTAGCCAGTGCCCGAGCTACGATTCAGGGCAACAATGGACAAAAGGCCGAATTTAGAGCTCTCTTAGACTCAGGATCTCAAATAAACGCCATATCAGTACGAGCTGTGAAGACATTGGGTCTAAGATCAACAGCACTGGAGGAAAGGTTAACACCTCCAATGCTCGCATCAATGTCATGCTGAAATAAAATTGTGAAGATTTCAGTTCTAGGTTGGAAGCAATAGTTTTGCCAAACATTGGCAGATACACACTTTGGACACACTAGACGTACGCCTAGGAGCCGAACACTATTTTGAAATCCTGAAAAAAGGACAAGTGTCATTGAAAAGAGGACTACCCATGCTTGAAGACAGCAATCTTGGATGGATCATTGCCGGAAGAATTCAAGATAAGACCTCAACATCATCATGTGCGATTCTTACCGAACAGGAGAAGGTGAACGAACAACTGGTAAAATTCTGGGAATTGGACAATCTACAGACAAAGGGCCCCTGTATTTCGCCGACTGACAAGAAATGTGAGCGGAACCTACAAATTGCCAAACATAAAAGGTTGATTGTTTGCCTACCAAAAATGGAGGAGTCATCACCGTTGGGGGAGTCCCATGACATAGCGTCAGGAAGATTCCTATCATTAGAAAAACTACTACAAAGGGATTCAGCACCAAATCAAGGGTTCATTCAATTCATGAGGGAGTAAAAAGATCTTGGACATATGAAACAAGTGCCAATAGAACATATAAGGTAACACACAATAATTCTTAGCAACTAAGTAGCTCTACATAAAGAATGCTGACACGCCAGAAGTAAGTTTAGCGCTCTGTACAAAGAACGTCCGGCAACGGAAAGCTGACACTTCTTATTCGGAGTGTTGCTTCACGCTGCAAGGAATGCGTCTTGGTGGCGCGATGCATTGCTGTTAGGGTAAACTTAGCTCTTTACTTTGTAAACTCTTCAGTCTTAGTCTGTTGCTGAAATAAACTACAGCTTGCTCCGGCGTACTGCCGATAAATCTCTATTGTTCTTATTACGATCAAGTCTCTACGCCACAAGGCTAGACACAACCACTAAGGGGGCGAAGTCAAGCCCTCCAGCATAAACGTCTTAATTCAGTGTTCATAGGCCGCCTACCAATAATAAGAAGGAAGACCTCTGGACCGTCTGGATTATCATAATTGGCGCCCAACTGCAATTCGAACTCAACAACTGATTTAACAGGGTAGTTAAGTTAGAAATCATGTAAATTTTACATTTGACTTCTTCGACACGACTCAAGAAATCTATAAAAGAAAGAATTCGTTTAACTGTCCTCGTAATAGTTGTGCTTTGTGTTTTTTTTTTTTTTTTTTTGTTTGTTTTTTTATTTTGAAGCGAAGAATCCATACAATGCAAAAAGTATCATAACAGCGCAATTAACAGTAAATATTAAAACCAAACCTCGCACTAAGCATGAAAGGACTTACGAGTTTGTCTCATATTTCGAGTGGGCCTTTAAGTTTGTCCAATTGTTTTGGCGAAACCCTTCCTTTTTAATCTCCTTAGAGGCCTAGCAGGAAGTAAGCGTCTAGCAAGCATACTTTGGTGTCGTCTAAGTCTATCTCTATATCTGCTGATGTGCCTGGAGATCTGCTCTTCTACTGTATGGAGATTCAGATCACGGTGCAGGGTAGTGCCACGCACATAGTATGGGCAGTCTGTAATTGCACGCATGGCACGATTTTGAAAAACCTGTATGCGCTTGTAATTGGATTTTGTAGAAATACCCCAGACCTGTATTCCGTACAGCCAGATCGGGGCTATGCAGTGGACGTAGACTGCTCTTTTGGCTCTCAGTGACATGGTACTTTTCCTGTTTATCAGCCAACGCAGTTGTTGCATCCTTTGATAGCATCTCCGAGCCGTAGCTTTCAGGTGCGGGCCGAAAGTCAGACGTTTATCAAGGGTAATCCCAAGGTACTTAGCCTGTAAAGGCTGATCTAGAATTACACCTTCCAATTCTATGGGTGCAGTAATTGGAATTAAGGTCTTCAAAGTGAAGCAGGGATTGGTGGTCTTTTGTGGATTGACCTTTAAATTCCATCTTTTGCACCATGCAGCCAGTGTGGTGAGGTACTCTTGTAGACCCCGTGCTGCCTCGTTGCGACAATTAGAGCTGTACAACAGTGCGATGTCATCAGCGTACGTAGCAAGTAGGGCCTTCCTGGGATCTACCATATGATAGGCATTTGGACAGGGAAGATCTGCAGTAAATACTGAGTAGAGCAGCGGTCCCAGTACGCTGCCCTGCGGAACTCCAGCCCTCATAACGCAGGGAGTCGAATAGGTGTTTCTGACCCTGACCATGAATTTCCGATCTTCCAAGTATGATCTTAGAACTCCATAATATGGTGCTGGGAATAAGTTTTTAATTTTGCTTAGAAGGCCGTCAAGCCAGACCCTATCGAATGCCTGTTGCATGTCAATGAACACAGCATTACAGTATTCCAAATCATCAAGGGCCTGTAGAATGTGTTTTGTCAATCTGTGTACTTGCTCCACAGTGCTATGTCCCTTACGTAATCCAAACTGATGATCCGGCAGGATACGACGCTCGATAATAATGTCACCTAATCTGTTAGCAATCAGTCGTTCCCATACCTTAGATAGCGAAGATAAGAGAGTTATGGGTCGGTACGATTCAGGGCTCTCTTCAGGTTTACCGGGCTTATGTATCATTAAGATTGCTTCCAATTTCCACTGCTTTGGGAAAAACTGCACCCTGAATATGGCATTGTATATTAGCGCCAAGTAGAGAATTGCTCGAACAGGTAGTGCTTTTAATGTGACATTGCAAATATTGTCGATGCCAGGAGACTTCTTAATCGGGAGAGATTTGATAACTTCGGCATTTTCCTCAACCCTAATGGGCCTAATGGGTAGTGACATTTGCAGAGGTGTCTCTAGGCTATCAAGCGTCTCTTGATACTGCTCCGTTGTAGCGAATTGGAAATGGGTAAACCTAGTCTCCCGATGATGTGCAAAACAATTAGGCTGCTCCTCTTCATTTTTAGCAAGTTCACCTCCCGGACACCTTATAGGAACCTGTCTAAACGGCTGTCTTTTAAGGGACTTGGTGCATTTCCAAAGCGAGTATCCAGCATCCACTGTGTAGTCCATATTAGCTAGTTTCTGCTCAAAAAAGTTGCTTCGAAGTTCTCTTAAGACTTCTCGTAGTTGCTTTGCAGCACGGTTCCATAAAAATCGGTCCCAGGGGTCTTGAGATCGGATTGCTCGCCTTCGGAGTCTCCTTTTCATTGTCAAAAGCTCTCTAGCCTCTCTTGACAAGACTATCCCATAGGTGATGCCTGTCCAAGGGACAAAAGGCGTAGAGACAGCCGCAGCACTGTGAATGCTTTCTGTTAGGTTGTCAACAGCCATTTCAATCTCCTCACCAGAATTAAGCGTGGTGTTTAACGAAATAAGACTCTCCAAATGTTGGCTAAAGGCAAGCAGGTCAGTGTGTTTGGTGACTAGCCTGGGACTTGGATTGACTGGTACTATCTGTATGCTTGATCAGAGGCAGTATCGGATGTTGTGTTTAGCGAATACCTGGTTGGAGAACCAGTTGCGAGAATCTTAGCTCCAGTCACGGACATGGCTTCTGCTAGTTCCCGCCCGCAAGGTGAATTGTAAGTGTCGCCCCAAAGCCAGTGGCGGGCATTCCAGTCGCCACCAACCAAATACCTTTGCCCGCAGGCGCGTATTATGTCAGTAAACTGTCTTTCCTCGATTCTAGTACTTGGGGAACAGTAGATGGCGCAGAACTGCACGTCCCCCAGTCCTGTGGCTACTTTTACTGATGACAATTGTATGTGGGGTGTCTCAATGACCCATTGTGGAAAATGGCGAAGGGAACTCTTCACCAATACCGCTGCACCTCCAACGCCGTGATTATTACGCGATGGTTTGTACGCAGGATAGAACGTATATCCATATATCTTCACTGTTTCTCCTCGGTTCAGCCTAATCTCAGTTAAAAGAAGAATATCGACGCTGTTGCTGTGCGCGAAGAGCTCAATTTCTTTGGCTTTGCAAGAAATGCCATTGGCATTCCAGATAAGAACCTTAAGGTGGTTCATTGTGAGGCCGAAACGTTGTCATGAGACTGGTGATTAGCTCCAGCCCATTGTTTTATATTATTAGCCATTTCAAAAACGATATTTTTCAAGCTTTTCTAAGCGCTGGTTGGCTTGCTTGTTTTGCCGTTGCTGTTCCTGTTGTTGCTGTTGAAGCCACATAAGAAATTGCTGTGGCTGCTGTTGTTGGAGCTGTTGTTGCCATTGCTGAAATTGCTGTTGTTGTTGCTGTAGAAGCGATTGTACATCAAGAAATCCGTGCTCTTGATTACTCTCTTCTCGTTGTTGCAGTGAATGTTGCGTCTGTATAATATCTAGACGGCGCTGTGCAACTCCAACGTTGCGTGGTTTAGAATTTCCTTTTGCTATTGCAGCGTAGGACATCCCTGTATTGCCATTGGCACTGTATGACGGTTGCTGTTGTCTGTTTTGGGGCGGTTGCTGTGGCCGCTGCTGTAATACTTGCGTTTGCTGAGAGTTGTGACTCAATGCTGATTTTCTAGCCTTATAGCTACGGGCCATTTGCAAGGTAGGAAACTGTTGCGGCTCTCTACCATTTGTAGTGGGATAAGAATTGTCTACATGGGACATTGCAGAGAAGCGATTCGACCTGGCTGCATTTTTCACACTCTTGGAGGTTCCCATTGACCGGCGAAGATAGTTTTGGTACCATTCACAACCTTTATAGCTGGCCATGTGATCTCCACCACAGTGGAAGCAGGTAGGTTGCGCTTCAGGGGAACGTCCACATTGTGTAGTGGCATGATCTTCTCCACACCTGGCGCAATTTGGGTGCCGGCGGCAGTATTTGGCTGTGTGCCCATACTGTTGGCATCGATGACATTGTGCAATTTCCGTCGCCTTTCGCATCCTTTCGATCTTCACCATCTGACGGCAAAGATGCTTAATCTTATAAATATCATTAATTTCGGCGCAGGGCTTAATATTGATGAAAAAAATATTGAGTTTTTCCTTATTATACTTAGATGGAGGATTATGAATATGAAGAACTTCGTATCCAACTGCCTTCAAGCTATCTATAATATCTCTGTTTAGGGTGCTGTGATGTAGACCTCTAACTACAATTCTATGCGGTTTTTCCGTTTGAATTTGGTATGTATGATATTCAATACCTACTCCTTCAAAATGGTTAACAATTGCCCTGTAGGTATCGCTATCCTTGGCAAAGATTCTGGTTGTTTCACCTTGATTGGCCTTAGCCGTAACGTTATCCAGATTTGCGACCTCTTTTATGAGTTCAAAAAGGTCATTTAAGTCGCTGACATTTACAACTATTTGTGGTGGTTTTGGGCCCTTAGGCTGTATGTCTCTGTTAGTTGCACCGTCTTCAAAATTGTGGACAGGGGCAGAGAGGTCGGCGAGTTCCGGCTCACCTCCAGTCGGATTAGTAGACGATATATTTGCAACGTGGGAAATTCCTTCATCATCACTATCTTCTTGATCTATTTCCATACCCAGCACTGCAAATCTGTTTTCAGATTGATTTATTTCTTTATTGGTGATGGTCGATGGTGAAGCCAGAATTGCTTCTCTGCTTACGCGCTTGGCACTAGAAATAGGTGACAAAGATTTCGGATTCTTTTTTCTTTTAATTATTCGTCGCTTTTGGGCATTTAGCAGTCTATTAGCAGCATCGCTGATCGTTGGCTCTTCAGCGGTGCCAGTGGACTTTGTTATTAAAGCGCGAATTTCTGCAGGGCTTGCACCAGCTATTTTTCTCATTTCAACTAGTTTTTCACTAGAGAGGCTTGTTTTAGTCTTCATTGCAATAACAATTTCAGCCTCTCGCTTGCGCAAAGCGCAGTGGCTAAAATCTTTTTTCTTGCGCAGCTGCACAATCAAAAAAAAATATAAAATTTAATTATTACAAGAAAAAAAAAAAAAAAAAAAATTTTTTTTTTAAAATAGTTGTGCTTTGTGTAAATCAATTTCAAAAGCATTGCATATTTTCGGCAGAGCAAGTTCTTATTGCATACCTTATAAAAAATAAGTATTGCATACTTTTGAAAAACTGAAAAATTTCATTGCATATCCCTTTAATAAAAACTATTGCATACCTTATAAAATAAGTGCTGCATACTTTTGTAAAACCAAAAATTTTCATTGCATACACCTTTAATAACCAGTCGAACGCTACAGTCACACAGTGGTCGGCTTTGTATGGGAGAGCGGCCATAAATACTTCTAGTTGAGATAAAAGTTTGAAATTTTGCACAACATTTTTTTATTTTAATTGTAAAATGATATCAAAAATTTGGATGGATCGGACCACTATATCCTACAGCTGCCATATAAATGATTACCATGAAGGTTGCGCTTACATAAGGAAAGCGCCTAAGAATACTTTTAGTAGTCAAATCAGTACATTACAACAATAAAAAAAATACATTTTAATGAACATACATTGTTTTGTTAATGAAACTTAACAATTAAAGTATTATAATTATACAAGCAAGTAATAATTAAAATTATTCTATATTTGCATTAAGTAGCTCAATTACTGAATTAACGATAGGTTTGTAATGTCATGTTGTACTTATTTAATGACAAAAACAAAAGAAACATCATAAACACTAAGAAAATCTGCAACTCGAGTCGCAAATTTAGCCTTAAAAAATATAAAGGCGGTGTTAGTATATTGAAGATTACGGGCACATTTGCAACTATTTGCAGCTAAACTTAATATATTTATTATCTAAAAACATTGGTTAATACACTGAAAATAATCGCATTGGGGGGAGCGAGGGGGTCACAACTAAAAGCTTAAGTAAACATGAACATATCACACACAAAATGACAAAAAAAAATGCTTTTTATAACATTTATTTTACAAAAACGATTTTACATATTAGTTTATTATTACCATATGGATTTAAAGTAAATACCTTCAGCTTTAAATTCCATTTTAATTGAATAAAATCCGACCACTATTCTTTACGTTTGAACTCTTTGAAGTTTGGCATTGGACTACAAAATGTGTATGCATGCAATTTCTGCCTTACAAAGGAACAACTTTGAAGTTGTTTTTAGAAAGAACCGTTAGGTTTCGACCAAAAATCGGTTTGGGCTAGAAATGGTTGGACATTTAACAGCTTAATTGGTTACCTTTTACCCAGATATTTTGACTTGGATTTTTTGATTTATGGCCTATGGGCGCCACCACTGTGAGTCAGGTGCTGACTGTATTAGGCCATGGATTATCATGGTATACCATGTATAATTTATTTTCCCTTATTTAAAGTTTGCCCAAAAAGTATGCTATGTTTTTCATTTGGAAATGCAAAAATTCAGGGTACGTTTCGCAGATTTATTTTAAATATTTCTTTTCTTTTATTGGACTTTGACACTGTAACCCATTTTGGCAGCTTAACCTTATCTGTAACAATTATATGGTTATTAAGTTGTGTGATATTTAAAAAGATTATATGGTAAGTGTATTATGGAGGTGGAATGCCTTTGGAGTAATATGAGTAGTATTAATTTAAAAGGAACTTTGTTAAGTCGAGTTCCATTCAAATAGGTCTTGAGGGTGGTGTCGTTTAAGTCTTCTTCTCTTTCTGTTTCTTTGACTGGCATAAGTCTCAGCGTCCATGCTAAGTTCGCTTGGCTAGGGTATTTGAATGCGATTGTAGCCGATCATTATATTTTTTGCACTATCACCTTTATTTTGTCTCCAATTTTTGGAACCTTCAAGTCTCTTTCTATATATCTTGTATATCTTGGGGATGAAGAGAAGCAGCGACGTGAGTCCAAAATAATAATATTTTAATCCGGTTCGAAGGAAGAATGTAACAGTGGAACAAGTAAAAAAATTGAAGTAAAGTGTGCTCAGCGTTTGTATACCCATTACTAAACTAATCTTTCAACAAAATGATTTCCTTTGTAATATTCCACTTGTATGTGAAGCATATTTTATTGCATACTTGCAGGCGTCGCATTAGAGGACTGTTTTTTTTTTTTATACCGTTCGACCATTGAAATGGTCAAAAAAGGGTATACTAACTTTGTGCAAATGTATGTAACAGGCAGAAGGAGGCGTGGAAGACCCCACAAAGTATATTTAATCTTGCTCAGGATCACTAGCGAAGTCCAATAAGCCATGTCTGTCTATCTGTCCGGATGTCTGGATGTCCAGATGAACAAAGAGATCTCAACTATTATTAAAGCTAGAGACACCAAATTTTGCATGAAGGTTTCTGTTGATCCGGGACAGGTGAAGTTTAATTCAAATGTTGGTAGCCACACCCCCCGCCCAAGCAAATCAATAATTTAATCTTTTGAGCTGATTTGCGACGCACATATAAAAGATACAACATTCTGAATAAGACTATTGTTGGATATCAACATAACATAAGTAGTTAAGCTAGTACGTAAGAGAACACATGAAGTGTTAAGATCTTAAGAGAAGACGATCGGCAAATGCCGACGGCGAATTCGGGGATTGTGGTCGGACTGTGGCCCACTCTCACTTGTGAAAATAGTTTTAGTCTCGTTTGTGCACTGAAGCCAACTAATTGTTTTCGAATTAAAATATTGAAGCCGAACTCCGCGTCCTTTTATTTGAATAATATTATTTATCGTTTCGATTTCTCTAAAAACTCTTAGAGAATTCTCATTGGCGCCCGAGCAGGGACTCGAGATTCGGTATTATTTAATAAAATCATATCGGAAGTAGTTGGCTTCGCGCGTCGTGTGTAAAAATTAAATTAAAAAAAAAGTGAACGTTTGCTGAACTGGGGTGTGCGACAAAGAAGTCGTCAACGTTGGACAATAAATGGAAGCCAGTCTTCGCTCTATGTCTATATATTCCCTAGACAGCCTACAGGTATTTAGTATCAAAACTTGAGCAAGTCTTGTTGGTTGAAACGACGAAATTGTCGACATAAATATATGAGTATATAATTGCATGTACTAAGCACGTGTGTACGTGTGTACGTGATTGCTTCTACACACATCGATACATTTGTACATACGTACATTTAAACATATGAGCACATATGAGCAACTAACCCCATACCTTATAAATTAAGTGCTGCATACTTTTTTAAAACCAAAAATTTTCATTGCATACACCTTTTAATAAAAACTATTACATACCTTTTATCAAAATATTATTGCATACTTTTAGCAAACAAATAATTGTTGCATACCCTACAAATAATTATTGCATACTTTGGTATAATTTTACTGCATACTTTTTCTTGCCACATCACTCAGCCGATCAATTGTGCTCGGCAACAGTATATTTGTGGTGTGCCAACCAACAACCAATGAGCAGGGCACATAACTACAGAAGTGTTAAGGTCGAATACGAAAGCGAGGATAGCTGGGAGGAAGAGCGAATAGGCCAAGCAGTAGGTCAGTCGGTAGATAGGGCCCCTGTAGATAATACTATGGACCCCAGTCAGATTCAAGCTCTTATCGACAATGCCGTCAGACAGGCATTGTCGCAACAGCAATCCCAGTTTCAGGTTCAACTAAATTCCCTAGCTGCGCGGGTACAGAGTTTGCAGGTGGAAGCACCGCAAATCGTAATATATGAAAAAGTCTCTGTCAACCCCGATGTTATGTGTGAAATTCCCCTTGATATAATAAAGTCGGTACCGGAGTTCTCCGGTACCCAAGATGAGTATGTGGCCTGGAGGCAATCGGCCATATACGCCTACGAGCTGTTTAAACCATACAATGGCAGCAGTGCTCATTATCAGGCTGTTGCCATATTAAGGAATAAAATCAGTGGCGCAGCCGGGGCTCTACTCGTATCCCATAATACGGTATTGAACTTCGATGCCATTTTGGCAAGATTACGGACAAAACGTCCTTACGCCTGTTGAGGCAGGGATTGGAAATGGTTAGACACGGAGACCTACCATTAATGCAATACTACGATGAAGTTGAAAAGAAGCTAACGCTTGTCACAAACAAAATCGTAATGACGCATGAGCAAGAGGGTGCTGACCTGCTTAACGCTGAGGTCAGAGCTGACGCTCTGCATGCATTTATTTCAGGGCTCAAAAAGGCTCATAGAGCTGTGGTCTTCCCGGCCCAACCAAAAGACTTGCCATCTGCACTGGCCTTAGCTAGAGAAGCAGAGGCAAGCATAGAGAGAAGCAAGTTTGCTAACTCCTACGCCAAGGCCGTAGAGGAGCGAGCGCATTCGGCGGCAAACGGCAAGAGCCGTTTTCAGGGGAAATCAAATAAAGAAGACCAGGGGCAGGACAAGAACCCCACTTCATGAAACGACAGAAAAACAACGGACAAACCAACAATGACACTCAGGCGCAAGCGCCCCAGCGTATGGAGGTCGATTCATCCTCCAGGTTCAGGCAGCGCACTGAACATATGAATCGAACGCCTCTAAGAGGAGAAACTCCTCAGAACGCTTGACAGGACCGAGACGATAACGTCTTAAAAGAGACCAAAGAAGAGTATGAAAATGCAGCAAAGGCTGCAGTCGAGGAAATCGACAGCGAAAATGAGTACGCTCCCAGTGACGACGCGTTAATTTTTAAGGTGACGCTCCCGGTTGCCTTTCATTGAACGACGGCTGGCTGGGAGAACCTTAAAGATGCTAATCGAAACCGGCGCGGCAAAAAACTACATTAGGAAAAATGTAATGCCGGTCGCCAGCCCTTTCTCGGTGAGCTCAATACACGGCTCCACCGAAATCAAACACAAATGCTTGATGAAAGTCTTCAAGCACAACTCCCCATTTTTTCTTTTGGATTCTCTCAGTGCGTTTGACGCTACGAGGGTCGTTTGATAAGTCCGTGACTTTTTGAATAAAATATATTTTTTTCGTCAAAGAAGCGTTTTATTTCTCAACATAATCTCCTTTTAGCTCTATACATTTAGTCCAGCGTTTTTCCAATTTTTTTATTCCTTCCAAATAATAGGTTTTCTCAAGGCCCTCAAAATAGTCGTTTGTTTCTGTGATGACCTCTTCATTTGACCCGAATCTCTTACCGCCGAGCCATTTCTTCATGTTTGGAAACAAAAAAATAGTCACAGGGGGCTAAATCTGGAGAATATGCTGGATGGGGTAGCAGTTCGTAGCCCAATTTATGAAATTTTGCCATGCTGACTACACACGTGTGCACCCGTGCATTGTCCTGATGGAACAGCACTTTTTTTTCGCCAAATGCGGTCGTTTCTGCTTCAAATCAATATCGAATCTGTCCAAAAGCTCTGAATAATATTCGCCGGTGATCGTTTTACCCTTTTCAAGGTAATCGATGTGAATGATACCTTGTGCATCCCAAAAAACTGTGGCCATGACCTTGTTGGCCGACAGACCCACCTTGGCCTTCTTTGGTGCACGTTCACCCGGAGAAACCCACTGTCTTGATTGTTCTTTGGTCTCTGGTGTGGTGTGGTGGATCCATGTTTCGTCTACGGTAACGAAACGGCGCAAAAATTCGTTTGGATTGCGGTTGAACATCGCCAAACACTCCTTTGAAATGGTCACACGGTTGCGCTTATGGTCGTGTGTGAGCAATCGCGGCACCCATCGCGCGGAAAGCTTTTTCATGTCCAAATATTCATGTAAAATGTGATGTACCCGTTCAGTTGAGATGCCTACAGCCTCAGCTACCTCACGCACTTTCATTCTCCGATCATCCAATATCATTCCATGGATTTTGTCGACGATTTCTGGCATGACGACCTCTTTTGGGCGACCTGAACGTTCGGCATCACTTGTACTGGTACGACCACAACGGAACTCAGTAAACCATTTCTTAACCATTGAAATTGATGGTGCAGAGTCCCCATAATATTTATCAAGTCTTTCCTTGGTTTCGGTGATAGAT
>JAECXB010001088.1:0-20372 GCA_018151435.1 Zaprionus africanus
AATTTTTAAAATAATTAATTTTTACATGTACTTTGTTGTTGGCTAATTCTGGGTGAAACGTCACAACGATGCGCACTGTGTCCCACAAGCGACTTATCTCAAACGAAATGTTATTTATACACAATAATATATTATTTAATGAATTTTGGAGCATGCAACGAGAACTCCTTGGTCGGTAGACTGGCGTTCACGAAGATGTGAAAAAGTTCAATATATTTTTAGATTTTGTGATATGTGAGGCAAAAAGATTTTTGAGCTTGGGAGTAGAGCGCCGCGAATTTCTTTTTTCAAAAATTTTTTTGCATGCAGCGCACTATTTCCCAATACTTCAAATTTTTTGCTTGCCCACTTTTCATTTCAAATGAATCGGTTTTGGACCAAATATGGAAGAAGTAAGGAGAAAACTGTCAGAGAACACTTTGAATGGCTTAACAAAGAGGAAAGCACTTCATTCCTTCACTTTGTTCTCAATTGAAATCGAAGATTTTAAAATTTTCACCATTTTCAGCATGTCAAAACGAAAAATTAATATTTTCGAAAAAGCATAAGTTTTTTATATATTGTATTTCTATTATATACGAGTAAGCTTTATCGGAGTTAACGATTAATCGATGTTTAAAGACAAGTTAAGAAGTTCCGATAGTTGTTCATCTATTTTGGGAATCATCCTGTAATTAGAACGATAGAATAAGAGTTAAGGCAATTGTTATCGAAGATCGACACATTCAATAAGAGAAGCGCTGGTGCTTAAATGACGCATTAAGGAAAAAAGTGTAATTTGTTGCATTCTGCGAGTCGGCTGTGTTCAATCCGAGTTCCGATAAACATATATCGATGAACACAGCTGCCCTGGTACGCATAACATCTGCTAATGGGACAAGCAGTGCGAACTAGAACAAGGCCGCGGATCAGCACCATCTGGCGGGAACAGGGACCTTCCTGTTAACAGCCAGATCGGTCGCCGACCCGTGGTTCCCGTTTGAGAGAGCACCGTTTGTACCGTCGGCAGATGCCGACCAATGCGACCACCTGCATCTCATTCAAACGGCAGTTAATGTCAGGCAAACGGTCAGTGCGGTAAATTCTGCAAAAATAAGTGCGTGTAATAAGTAGTTGCAGTTACTTTATTTTTTTTAAAAATGAATTAATTGTTGTTGTGATTTTGTGTGTGTGCAGACGCAGCGTTCCACGGACCACGGACCATCGGAAGACCTACCTCCCTGGTGAGTCTGTTCCTTGCGGGGAGCAGCAAAATCTTGTATATAAAGATCTGCAAGTCTGCAGACACACCAGCCGCGGCACACATCATCGGCCGCACGTGGCTTTCGAGCCACCCTCTCCGCGGCCTGCAGGCCACATTCTGCCTGCAGGCCGTGTTAATTTTCCATCCGGGATTGAAATCTCCAGCGAGGCCTAATTTTGATCTAGGTCAATCCTCAGTCCAGGTCAATCCTCCATCAGGCCATATGAAATAGAGTGACCTGAAAAATACCAAAACATGTCCCATTAGTTTTAATTTAGAATATATTGTCATTAGTATAAGTTTTGTGTAGGAAGATGATAGGAGCAGGAGGATTAGGAAAATTTAAATAAATGTATAGATGTTTGATATGAATCACTAACTTACCTTTTCTAGGGGGAGATGGGGCGGCCTTAGTTGGCCTGGAAGGGATTCGCCGACTTGGGTGATGCTCTGAAACTCCTGAGCAGGAGCATCACATGGCTGGGTGGGTGCGCGGTGACTTGGCCGTCACCAATGGAAGTTGTTGTTGTCCTTGTGTTGTAGAGTAGCTTGATCTGTAAATAAATTAAAGGCGTTATAAAATATGTTAAAATGCGTGTTTTATATTCTTTTTTGGTTTGTTTACCTTTTGTCAGTGATGCGTCTTTTGTGTAAATACCGATGACTATCGGTATTTTGTGCGGACTGCAGGGCTGGAGGAAGAACCCCTCCCCCAAGTGCTCTGAGCTAGCCGGCACGGCCCTATCGACCAAAAAGCAGTCCGTAACAAATTTAATAATCAAAATAATTTAATAAACTTCATGCAACACTTCTAAAGAAATAATATAAGAAATGAGCAAAAATGAGTACAGTACTCATTGTACGCATTTTACTGGTGAACAATGACTGAGTTATTCTTTTTGCCCATTTGGTTGTTTTCATCCAGAGTGTACTAGTGCTTCATCTGTTTCCTCCTGCCTCAGTCCGGGCCTCAATGCCAGCGTCGGCAGCAGTGTCTGCGCCTCGCCCGTCTCCTGTGCGGAGAGAAAGTTAACTCGGTGTAGTACCACAAAGTGGGCACATACTCTCCTCCCCTTCCGCGCCACCACAGTTCGCAACCGTACGAGGTGCGCAGATTGTTTATTTTGCGCTTGAGCATGTGTATGTCAGAACTGGGATAGTCATGGCGCATATGTTGCAGGAGGCGCTCGTAGGCTTTTCCTTTAGAGTGCGGTTCCGATACTGCGGCGAATTGGTTAGCCACAATTCCAGCATGGAGCGATAGAGTTGAAAGAACTCCATCCAGAATCTTGATTTGAGCACCTGATGTGACATCACGAGGTCTGCGTGCGACGCCATCGAACGTGTGCGTCATGCAAGCAAACCTCCTCTCTCTCACTCTCTCTCAAACAGACAGACTTGCATAACTAACAGAACGAATTGAGTTGACTCTCCTCACCAGGCTTGCCAAGTCAAAATTTGAAAATGGCGTAGGCTGGCTCCAAAATCTACGTGTTTTTCCGTAGCACAATTTTGTTGAAACACGTAGATCTACGCACTTTTTTTTTTAAATTAATAACAATAAAAAAATGAATAAAACAATAAATGTTTAAATTAACTGTCTTTGAACTTCATTGTTATTAATTTCTTTTCACTTTATAAAAAGAAAATTAAATTTTTTAAATTGCTTATACACATTAATGTATAAGTTTTATCAAAATTTATAAATGTTTTTGTTAAAGTATTTTTTATGGTTTTCAGAAGGCAATGATAAAAGCACATGGACACACGACACAAACGTGACATTTTATTTTATACATTTTATTATTATTCCGTAAAAATTTAATTTAAAATTCAGCTAAAATAAACACATAAAATAAAATACACAATAAATACCTACTTTGAAAAATGCCTGATTTGAGAGGAAAAAACCCTAGTTGACAGCAGAATTTGTACCATGGATATCTTCGACAGCTAGTCACGCTATGATAGTGAAAATTTATGGAAATTATATATAACATTTACGACTAATTTCTTTTTTTAGGCCATGGATTGTAAAAAATTCATGTCGGAACGCAAATGTGCGTAACAGGCAGAAGGAGGCTTCTCCGACCCCATAAACTATATATATTCTGAATCAGTATCAACAGCCGAGTCGATTGAGCCATGTCTGTCTGTCCGCCTGTATGAACGCCTGGATCTCAGCAACTATAAGAGCAAGAGCCATGAAATTTTGTTAAAACATTCGTGTATATTCAGGCTTCGCAACGTTTTTTTTAAATTTGGCCACGCCCCTTCCCGCCTCTATAATTAGTAATAATAATTTAATATACACAATATACACCCAACAACAAAAGTTGTTCATCTCACAAATAACAAATACCTTTCCACGGGTGTTTTCTGAAAATTTCATTGAGATCGGACTAAAAGCAAGTGAGATGTGATCCGAATTAAACTCAATTTGAACCATTTATACTTAAACAGACCTTAATTACCCACGCATACCGAAGTTCAAATCTAGCGTCGGACAGACAGCATTTTTTCGCGTTTGTGCGTGCGAGAGTTCAATTCCTACCCGCGGCTGGTGCGACTTTTTATTTTAATTATCTTTATTTTGGTTTTTTTATTTTTATAAACAAAAAGGAAAACTACAGTTATCGGCGTCCCGCTCTAACACACATCAATTGCCATATTCGGCACACACACGCAACTGTATGATATGTGCAACATTCGGCAAAGTTTATAAAAGTGTTCTAATTAAATATGTTGCGTACCAAAAAAATTAAAAATTATTGTATGTTAAGCTTTTAAATTATTTAATAGAAAAGAAAGAAGAAAAACATCCCTGTAGTACTGGCGACTAGTTCGGAGCTGGTGAAATAAGTACTCACAAAAGGGCTAGGGCTACTTATTTTACACACCCTAAGCAATGTACCATATTTTATCATTTCGTTTTTTTTATGAAAAGTACGGAAACAGGGTCAATCGCCACCACATCGTTTACCAGTAAGTAGATAAAAGGGTACCCATGATTGGAGTATTTATTAGCTACTACAATTGACTACCCCTGTTTAGAGAACTTAAGTATGTACGCATGAATGGGTTAGAGAAAAAAGTACCTACAATAAGAGTACTTACGAAGGTGCCCCTGAAAGGATAGGTGAAAAGAGTACCCATGACTAGAGTACTTACATATGTATATACCCATGAATAGGTGGGTGGGAAGAGTACCCATAACTAGAGTAGTTACCTGTCTAGTCATAAATACGTTGGTGAAAAGAGTACCCATTAATTGGTGGGCCGAAAGAGAGAGTACCCATGAATGGGTTGGTGAAAAGAGTACCCATGACTAGAGTATCGTAGTTATTAATGTAATCATAAATATGTGTACTAAAAGACTACCCATAATTAAAATAAAATGAATAAAATAATGAACCATGTATTAGATTTTTTGTTTATTTACAGCTTTAAGTTTATATTATATTTTCAATTCATTTTTTTTGGTGCAGCTTGCGTTATATAAATAACGCTTTTTTTTGCAGCTGCAAGGCCTTTCGGAGCTGGTCCTCAGCTGACCCATTGTCCGTCCCGGTATTTATTGCATCTGAGAGTAAAAAAATAATCACTTTTAATTGAGCAATGTAAGTTAGCTAGCTTGTTCTGCCGACAGATGGCGCTGACAAATGAGTTGTGTTTCTGTTCTGATTTATTGTCAGCGCCATCTATCGTCTGGCGAGACGATGTATGTGTTAATTATACCTGCCAAGCAAAACTTTATGAAAACTTCTTCGATTTTTTAAGGCACCTTTGCCTTGAACGCCATCAACGTTGTAGGCCAGTACAACCGTATTAGTCGAAATATTTTTTAATTTTTTAAAATACCGCCTGGCATTATTAACATTTTGATTGTCTCAATCTATAGAAAATAGAGATAAATTCTAATTAGAGACAAATTTTAAAATATCTCCTACTTACATATAACTCTGCTGTTTATTTCAGCATTAATAGCATATAATTCTTCTTCGGTGTTTATTGGGAACTTTACAACGTGGTTCCCCCAGAGGCCAAAATTCAAAAAATATGAATCAGAATAGATTAGCGCAAAAAGTAAACAAATCATCTCTAAAATGTCCAGACAATTCAATACAAAACCGGTTTTTCTAGAAAGCTAACGGTACTTTCTAAAAATAGAATTGAAGTTGCGAGCACCAGCTCATTTGCGAAGCGTAGTTGGACGAATTGCATTCTTCTTGATAACAAAGCGAACTTCATAGAAGGAAAACGTCAGTAATACTTATCTGATTGACATGATTTAAAATGCAGTTTAAATTTGAGGGTATTTACTTTTATAAATTCTTTATATTAAGTTAATTTCATTAATTTAACATTTTTTTGTAATTATATTTGATTTAACCTTTTTGTGTATTGTGTGAACGTCTTTTTTATGTTTACGTAATGTTTTAGTTGTGTTTCGTCGAAACTCCGTAGGTAGTCGCGGATTCATCGCCGTCGCATTAACATAAAACACTCGAACCAGAGTCATGAAGCCGCTGTAGTCGAGATTCTGACCGTACAGCGTTGTGCTTGCGGTTGTGGCTTGGCAAGGACCTTCGTATAACGGTTCGTCTATACGAACTTGCTCAACGGTGGTGGCTTTAGGCTCTTCACCTCGCCCGTTGTTGTTGTTCCTGTTTCTGCCTGTATTATTATTAATTTTATTTTGGGCTGGACGGGGCTGTTGCTGTACTTGTAAACGTTCCATTGCACGTTGAAAGCCGGCTCCGATTGTTGAGCCCAGGATGGACCAGCTCGATCTTGGTTGTAGTTCAACATCCTATCGTAGTCCCTACGCCTTGGTTGTCTAGGCCGGGATGTTGGGATGCGGGTGTTCCACGCGAATAAACTTTTGATTATTATTATTTTTAAACGCCATAATTGCAAAAGTAATAAAATCACAATAAAAGAATGTTTATGTCATTGTATTAAAGAGTTTCTTGAGGTAATAAAACTGTTTGAGAATTTTGCGGAAAGTTGCGGATGTGCTTGTTATCGTTAATATACTTACCCAATATCTTATTTTTTCAAGGTCAAATTTGCCAACGAAGTCTCTGTTATGCCTTTTTATTGTGCTGACTGTGAGATTTTGTCTTTCGTGTATGTGTAAAATTTACAATGCTCATTTAATTAATTATTTTGTCATTTTTTCTGTGTAAATTCGATTTAGCTTTAGACGGCGATTTGTATCAGTGTGTGGTTGAACGCCATCACATTTTTAATTTATGGTGCACAAAAAAGGGTATATATACAGAAAAATACAAGAAATTATCACTGCTGTACGAATGTAGTTGAATGTAATTGAATTAACCGAACATATATTAGTGTTTATTGGACACGCTATGATCGAAAAAAATAGTCAGTACTCAAATATAAGTCTGATTGGCTGGATCAAAACGAATCAATTCCAGTAAAAAGCATCTCTAAAAAATATCACCAAAGGGTACAAAGTCCACATCGTGGAAGTCAAAAACTTGATTTTGAGGAATCCTCGGCGAGAACAAAGCGACGACGTATAGCTCATCTGGCCGAATTAGATGAGTCTGCTTTTTCTTCGTTACGCAATGAATGTGAGATGAAAAATGTACTGCCAGCAGATCCCGATGAGGTAATTTCGCTATTAACGGAGACCGCTATGTCTAAAAACCAATATTTGATTATCAGAAACTTTGTGAACAGCAAAATATCCTTTGATTTTTTCCATGTTATAAACGTATATTAAATTCAAATAAAAATAAAAAGAGCTACCCTGAAAACATATCTGTAGACGAATCTTACGCTGAAGTTAAATTACAAAGTTTGTTAGATAATACAGCGTCGAGTATCTTAGAGCTACAAGCTAATGTTGTGGAAACAGTCAATGACGATTCTATTGAAAATTTGGTGTTAATTGGAAAATGGGGATTTGATGGAAGTACAGGTCATAGTGAATACAAACAAAATTTTTCAATAATGATTTAGATGACAAAAGCTTGCGTTACTGCAGACCAATTCGTTTCCAGTTCCAAAAAGAGAGAAGTTAACTTTCTATTAATGAGGAGAAATATTTTAAAGGAAAAATTAACCTTCTAAAGCGGTCAGTGATTTTTGTTCATAATAGAAAGATAATCGTTGAACATAGTTTACAAATAACTATGGTGAATGGGAAGGTATGCAATGCCTTAACTGAGTCATCCTCTGCTAAATGTTACATATGTGGTACAAATCCAAAAGAAATGATCGATTTGGACAAATGTTTAAAGAAAGTTGTAAACAAAGAACATTACGAGTTTGGTCTTTCTCCCCTTCATGCAAAAATACGGTTCTTTGAATACTTTTTACATATTTCTAACAAGTCCACCGTCAAGATGAGGCAGGCTAGAGATTTGGAAAAAATTGGAAATAATGGAAAGAAAGCCAAAAATGCAAAAGGAATTTCGCGATAAAATGGGATTAATAGTTGACAAGCCTAGAGATGGGGTGGATGATCATCAAACGGCGGAAGTGTCGCTAGATAATTCTTTTCTAAACCAAAATTGGCATTTGATATAACAGGAATAGATGAAAACTTGATCCATCGTTGTGCCACTATACTTTAAGCTATTGCATCGGGCTACAAAATTAATGCCAATAAATTTAATGAATACGCTTTAGAAACTGCCAAGCAACTGATAAAAAAATATTCATGGTACTATTTGACGGCTACAGTTCATAAGGTGTCAATTCATGGATCTGCAATTGTAGAACATGCAATTTTATCAATTGGAGAGCTTTCCGAGGAAGCTGCGGAATCCAACAACAAAGAAATTAAAAAATGTAGACTTTATCACAGCCGGAAAATGTCACGGATTATTAAAAACATAAGTCAACTTTGCTTGAATCTGTTCATAGTTTGCTAGAGGAGACATTGTAAAATTAATAATAAAGAATTCAATTAATTTATAATATGAATATTTATATTTTTCATTAGTTTTTTTCACACAAGGAAAATAGCGAAGAAGAGAGAAGAATAAGACTCCATAAAGTATATATATTTGTCTTTTTTTTAGATATTATTATTTATTAATCTTAAATCACTAGGAATCGTTCAGTTCCTTCTGAACTTAACCAAACGTGTGGCTTAAAATAAAGTAATGGGAAAAAAATTCCAAAATATAATATATACCAATGTACACTAAGGGATTAAGCTATCTTACGACTAACGAGTTCATGCGGATGGATTCTTTTTAGACGTCGGAGGGAAATGGGGTCGACGAGTTCATTCGCCAACGTGTTCGGATGGGTGGTAAGTTTGTCGGCATATCGGCTGCTGTGGGAAATTAATTTGATCTCCCAATGGGACAACTTTTAAGCTCCCTTTCGATGACTCTGTTACTTACGTACCAGGATAGCCCAGATGCGTGTCGTGCCGCTCGCGATTGTATGACTCTAAGCCTATTAAGCTGAGTCTTGGAGGCAGTACCCCACACTTGGATGGCGTAGGGCAGCGTTGGACGTAATATGGTTTTTATTAATAGAGAATTAGTTGCCATATATAGTTTTTTTTGAGTGGAAGAGCCAGTCCAGTTTTTTGAGGTTCCCTGGCTTTAACTGCCGTGATATGGGCTTTCTAACTCAGCGTCCGATCAAGGTGAGCTCCGAGGTAGCAGTAGGATGAGACGTAGTTAATGATATCTCCGTTGAAGAAAAGACCTAGGCAGGTTTGAGGTCGCAAGGTGAATGTAACACAGGCCGAATTCGTGCAATTAATGGCTATGTTCCATTTGGCCGTCCAATTCTCAAATGCATGCAGCCATTCCTGAACTGCGTTGGAAGCGATTTGCAAAGATGGATGCGGCGCAAGCATGACGGTGTAAGTGGCCAGGAGCAGCTGAGCAGGGGACACTTCATCGGAGTTGTTGACGAGAGTTGGCATATCAGCAGTGTACAGGGTATACAGGAAGGGTCCAAGCACACTTCCCTGTGGAACCCCTGCGTGAATGTATTCCAGGCTAGACTGAGAGTCTCGTAATGCAACATTGAAGGTCCGGTCAGCAATAAAGGATCTGAGGATAGCATAATGGGGTGCTGGGAGGATATCTTTTACCTTATATAACAGCCCTTCGTGCCACACCTTATCAAACGCTTGTTTTACGTCCAAGAATACGCCGACTGTGTAAAGCTTATGCTCAAAACCATGAGTGATTTACTTTACGAGGCGAGGGATTTGTTCGGGGGAACCATGAGACTTCCTTATGCCGAACTGATGTTGTGGGATGTTACTTCAGTTACTTGCGGCAAATCCATCAAACGAGTAAGCAAAATTCTCTCAAGGGCTGTCTCTTGATGCCTCTCGTAAGCTTCCAAATTGGGAATCTACTATTACTATCTGGACCAGCCTTCTCCAGCAAGGTATCCAAGTTTGCCCTACGGTTATTGGCTAGGAAACGGTGCAGACGATTAGTAGTACTAGAATATTGCTGGTCAATGCTAGGATCACCTGTCGCGATTTCTTCTGAGACGTCTTTTGTGGCTGAGCAGATCCCTGGCCTCCAAGCTCAAAATGGGAGATCTCCTTATGGCCGTGAAACCAACTAGGCGAGGGGATGGTGTAGCCTGCCTTGCAGCTTCAATTATCGTAGATGTGAAGTAGTGAACGTACGCTTCCAGTCTGAGAGATTGTTAATTTAACAAGGATCGCTGTACCTCCGTGTTGGCTGTCATCCGGATGGTTGGCACTATGAAGTGTAAAGCCATAGACCCTGAAGGTGGACCGGGAGGAGAAGTGGGTTTCTGACAGCAGGAGGATGTCTATGTCGTGAAGCTCAATAAAAGCGAGGATTTCATTGGTATTCGAAGAGGCCCCGTTGCAATTCCAAGCTTCTATTTTAAGAGGACCCATTTTTAACGGCAGAGGGTGAAGTGCGGGTCTGCAGAAGTAATTTCATCAATGTTTTCACTAACGACATCATTCTGTCAAGCCTAGAAAATAGCTGTTCCAGTTTGGAGTCCAGGTAGGTACTTGCATTAGAGGCAGTAGCGGCAGGCGGATGTATTGGGACAGCAGGCTGATTGATTCTGACGATGGTTGCATAAGATGGCTTTCCAACGCTAAGGGCAGGGGGTCTGATTACGGGACCAGCAGCGGTGGGTTCGTTGGTCTTTAAATGATGCTTACGACTGGAAGCTTTTTAGGTACTTAATGCAACCTTTAAAATTAGCTGCATGGGGCTCTCCACAGTGAGAGCAGCGTCTGGCATCATCTTGTTCGAGACCACACTCCGAAGTGGGGTGGTTTTCTCCATATTCTCTACAAATAAAATGACGAGAACAGTACGCCTTAGTGTAACCATAGCCTTGGCACCTATGGCATTGTACAGGCTTAGATTGTTTACGGGGTTTCTCCCTTGTCACTCTATGCTTGCAGACGACCGGAATATTCTTGACAAGCTTGTTATTTTCTGCTTTTTAAGATCAATGAATCTCATATTAAGAGGGAGTAGGGTCGACTTATTGGGCGGAGTATATACACGCACGACGCTGTGTTTGGTTAACACTAGCCGGCTGATTGTTACGTCTCGTTTTCCTTGCGGCAGGAATGAGGGCGGCCTTCGATGTACAAGGTTCATCATCGTCACTGAGGATACGACGACCATATCGAATTCTTCCTCATTATCTAGGGTTGGATGCGATTTGTGGAGTTGATTGAAGGCTGATTAGACGTTGTCTTCTTTGCCTTCTCTTTTTGAGAAGAGGGCTGTGCCTGCTCTCTTATTATTTCTTCCTTTACCTGGGGTAAAAGACACATCTTCCCATTCTGCAGTAGATTGGGGATTCGCTACTGAGCTGACAAGAGAACTGCTGTGAGTCTTGCTGGCAGAAGTAGAACATATGTTGCCACACAGCGAGATAGTGGAGATATATGGGGACGAGATGGTTGAAGTTGATGATGTTATTGTGAGGGTTGTAATGCAAATTGTATTTGAAATACTTGTTGTAGACATGGCAGAGTTTATATTCGGCAAGTTCTTCAGCAATTGTTCAAGGATCTCTCTCGGGCCTACGCCAGCAATTTGCTTCATCAACGTAAAGTCCCATGGTTTTTGCGGTGGACCATTATTTTCCATTTTTCGTTGAAATGTTTTAATGATTAGCGACCGAATTTGACAATTTAAGGCACGCAAGCAGCTGTTTGTGCGACCAAGTGACAGCTGGGCAGCGGAGCCCCACCACGAGTAAATTAACACTGTCTTTTTGGATGCAAATGTTTTAAATTTCACTATAATTTCACTGATAGTGACTTGGGGGTCGCTATTTACGATATATTCCAGTATTCTGGATTTGTCCATAAGATTTCGCGACGAAAACTAATTAGGCCATGGATTTTAAAAAATTCATGGTCTTCTGTGTTTGTCGGAACGCAAATGTGCGTAACAGGCAGAAGGAGGCATCTCCGACCCCATAAACTATATATATTCTGAGTCAGTATCAACAGCCGAGTCGATTGAGCCATGTCTGTCTGTCCGTCTGTCTGTCTGTCTGTCTGTCTGTCTGTCTGTCTGTCTGTCTGTCTGTCCGTCTGTCTGTCTGTCCGTCTGTCCGTCTGTATGAACACCTGGATCTCAGAAACTATAAGAGCTAGAGTCTTCAAATTTTGTGACAACATCCGTGTATGTTGCAGTGTTTCAAAGTTTTTTTTGAAATTTGGCCACGCCTCTTCCCGCCTCTGTTAATCAGTAATAACTATTTAATATGCACAATATACACCCTACAACCAAAGTTATACATCTCACATGACAAATACCTTTTCACGGTTGTTTTCTGAAAATTTCATTTAAATCGGACTAAAAATTAGTGAGATATGATCCGAATTAAACTCAATTTGAACGTATACTTATGCGCATATATAGACCTAATTTACGCATCATACCGAAGTTCGAATCGTCGGACACACAGCATTTTACAAAACTTTTCATTTGCATATAATGGTAACAGAATTAGCTCAGAATGCAACTTTGCCGGTCGAACAACAAATGAGGCAGTGGTTTAGTGGTTAGAGTGGCAGATGGCAATTTTCGGGGAATTCGTGTGTGCGTGCGTGAGTTCGAGTCCTATGCGCGGCTGGTGCAATTTTTATTTTAATTACTTTTTTTTTTTTTTTTTTCTCATAAACTAAAAGTAAAACTACACCCGCTACCTAAATCCTAAATTATTTAATTATATATCAATAAAATCATTTTCCCAAAATAAATTTCATATTTTTATGCAAGACAATCAATGTAAACGAATGTTAGAGCGGGATGCCGGTACATGCATGTCTGCATTTGCACATTTATGTCTCGGCGTCCCGCTCTAACACGCATCAATTGCCGTATTCGGCACACATACATACGTAACTGTCAGATTTGTGCAACATTCGACAAAGTTTATAAAAGTGTTCTAATTAAATATATTGATTACCAACAAATTTAAATATTATTGTTTGTTTAGCTTTTAAATTATTTAATAGAAAAGAAAGAAAAAAGGAAACCATGTGCACACAACATTCCATTGATCGCGGCAGCAATCGAACGCGAACACTGTTGTCAGTCAACACACACTCCGCTAAGCTATTGTACAACTTCCGCTGCCGCTACTTCTTTTTGGCATTAGCGAAAAGTGCATACCCCAACTTATTGCCCTCTCGCCTAATGCTTATAATTCTTGTCTATTCGCTTTTACATTGTTTATGCGTTCTTCTTCTTCTGTCTGTCAATTGAATTTGTGCGTGTCGTTCGAATTAAATAATATTTTAAATGCTTAATAATAATTCAAACAAACCAAAATTGTTATTATAAATAAGGGAAAATAAATTATACACGGTATACCATGATAATCCATGGCCTTCTACAGTCAGCACCTGACTGTAGCGTTCGACTGGTTTCACTCTTTCCACGTATTTCACTTTTTCAGCTGCGTATTGTTAGACACGAACGTCAAGGCACACTATATACTTGTCTGCCTGCCCATTTGTCAAAAATTTATACGAACCTGGTTTTATTTGCTTAAAAAATTATTACCTACTTATCGATGCTTGAAAAGGTTTTTTTTTGCATTTTGGTGGGGAAGGGGGCTCCAATCCTAACAATTTTTACACCATGCTTTCATGAAGCACTATTGGATCCCTGGGTCCAAATTTAAGGTTTCTAACTGCACTGGAAGTATTTATGGCCGCGTCTCCATAAAAGAGGAACCACTGTGCATCGGGGACTTCGTAATCTTAAAGCAACATCATTAGTCGAAGGCAGCTGATGGTTTTGCCGCCAAACTGGCACCCCGTTACGATGGCCCTTACAGGGTCGTGAGCTACACCTCGCCCACGATTCTTCGCCTTCAAACCGTCGGGACGAAGCAACGACCGGCTTCGACCTGAAGGCGTTCCACGGATATATACAGTTGGACGAATTGCATTCTTCTTGATAACAAAGCGAACTTCAAAAAGGTAAAACGTCAGTAATACATATCTGATTGACATAATTTAAAATTCAGTTTAAATTTGAAGGTATTTACTTTTATAAATTCTTTATGTTAAGTTAATTTTTAGATTTAACATTTTTTTTGTAATTATTTTTGATTTAACCTTTTTTGTGTATTTTGTGAACGTTTTTTTTATGTTTACGTAATGTTTTAGTTGTGTTTCGTCAAAACTCCGAATTAAATGTTTTTGTCATTGTATTAAAGAGTTTCTTGAGGTAATAAAACTGTTTGAGAATTTTGCGGAAAGTTGCGGATGTGCTTGTTATCGTTAATATACTTACCCAATATCTTATTTTTTCAAGGTCAAATTTGCCAACGAAGTCTCTGTTATGCCTTTTATTGTGCTGACTGTGAGATTTTGTCTTTCGTGTATGTGTAAAATTTACAATGCTCATTTAATTAATTATTTTGTCATTTTTTCTGTGTAAATTCGATTTAGCTTTAGACGGCGATTTGTATCAGTGTGTGGTTGAACGCCATCACATTTTTAATTTATGGTGCACAAAAAAGGGTATATATACAGAAAAATACAAGAAATTATCACTGCTGTACGAATGTAGTTGAATGTAATTGAATTAACCGAACATATATTAGTGTTTATTGGACACGCTATGATCGAAAAAAATCGTCAGTACTCAAATATAAGTCTGATTGGCTGGATCAAAACGAATCAATTCCAGTAAAAAGCATCTCTAAAAATATCACCAAAGGGTACAAAGTCCACATCGTGGAAGTCAAAAACTTGATTTTGAGGAATCCTCGGCGAGAACAAAGCGACGACGTATAGCTCATCTGGCCGAATCAGATGAGTCTGCTATTTCTTCGTTACGCAATGAATGTGAGATGAAAAATGTACTGCCTGCAGATCCCGAAGAGGTAATTTCGCTATTAACGGAGACCGCTATGTCTAAAACCCAATATTTGATTATCAGAAACTTTGTGAGCAGCATAATATTCTTTGATATTTTTCCATGTTATAAACGTATATTAAATTCAAATAAAAATAAAAAGAGCTACCCTGAAAACATATCTGTAGACGAATCTCACGCTGAAGTTAAATTACAAAGTTTGTTAGATAATACAGCGTCGAGTATCTTAGAGCTACAAGCTAATGTTGTGGAAACAGTCAATGACGATTCTATTGAAAATTTGGTGTTAATTGGAAAATGGGGATTTGATGGAAGTACAGGTCATAGTGAATACAAACCAAAATTTTTCAATAATGATTTAGATGACAAAAGCTTGTTTGTGACGTCCTACAGACCACTTGAACTAATTTCAAAATCTGGCAATAAAATAATTTGGAAAAATCCCCGGCCCTCCTCAACGCGTTACTGCAGACCAATTTGTTGCCAGTTCCAAAAAGAGACAAGTCAACTTTCTATTAATGAGGAGAAATATTTTAAAGGAAAAAAAAAGCCTTCTAAAGCGGTCAGTGATTTTTGTTAAGAGTAGCTAAATATAAATACAATGAAATGGTCAAATATTTACATAATTATGTACGAGCCTTTTAAATTATACTTATACCCTTTACTGAATTCATTTTATCCGAAACCATTTTTTGTCACATGCGTTAGGTTTTGGCCCTGTAAATGGTTATTTTAGTTGGCTTAAAAATTATAATTTATATAAATTATTTTTTATTAACAAGTGTAAGCAATCTCCAGTCGCTTAATTTTTCTATACGGACTTGTGGACATATTTTATCTCTTTTATTTTGTTATGAGCAATTTGAATGGCTTTATTTAAAAGTGAAAAAATTAGTTAAGTTATGTTAACTAAGACACCGACATACCACTTAATTGTCAATATGATGAAGTTAGGGTAATATTCTTAAAGTATTAAAGAAAGGGATAACGACCGCCTTACAAAGCAACTGGCTTACATGAAAAACTACGACAGAAGTTGAAGGCTCGACATCTGCAAGTTAAATACCCATGTCGCAAGAGCTTATAGGCTCAGTTAAAAAAGGGCGAAAGTTCCTTAATCGTTTTGCCCTAAATTGACCTTCAGAATCTTGTATAATTGATTAAATTATTAAAGGAATGTCTCCATCTATATAACAATAGTTATTGGGTGTTTTTGGCATCCTTTCACTGGATCGCCCACTAGCTCTACCGTTTCTTGAATACACTGTTTTCCCCAAATATGTTTGGAAAGTTTTCCACAAAAACTTGCAACATGAGCTGACAGGTTTCTAAATTTACTTCCCGATGGAATGGGCTGCATAGCATCCTATTCGCGCAATGCAAAAAACATAAAATATAATATTGATCATCAGCAATTTCGTTCTTTAAAACATAAATTCCAGTACACAATAAAAATTGACGGAATTCTGTCGCTTTCTATTTTGAGAGTTCACTTGCAAGGACATAAACTTGAGGGATACATTTAGTTTTTTTGATTAGTTAATTTGTTGCATGCCTTATTTGTTACCAATCTAACAAGAACATAACGCGTGACTCCAAGATCAACTAAATGCATAAAATCCAGTGGAATTTGAGTCACCATTTTAATATTTAGGGTTTCAAAAGGTGTCATTTTCGTAAAATATTTTTTTTGTGGTGATCGGCATATTTTCTATTTTTGAAGTCCCCGTCTGTTATCCATTCGCCACTTTCAGTTTTATATGTTAAAACACCGTTTATTTTTCTTCCAGTTTGTTTGCATTTCGCACATCCATGCGATGATGTATGTTCAGGAGTCCCACTGACATAAGCTCTGGCTGGGGCATCACAAATGGCTCTTACCTCTATTTCAATGTTTTTTTCTTCGGTCTCAATTCCATTTAAAATTAATTGCTGTAATTCGCTTATGAATAGGCCGAGAAATTCATCGCAATTATTGGGCTTCGATTTGCCAAAAAATATTCCCACTGGTACTACCGGTGAATTGCTAAGGTTGGTCAACTTTATTAAAGTGGGCCAAAGTTGTGAATTACAACATTTAAATAGCGGAATACCATCAATATTTATGTCTAAAGTTATTTTATCCTTAATATAATATGCCATCAATAATTTGATTATTTGATTTTTAATGCCAATGTGTAAATAGGAGCCGCCATCGATTTGGGTTATAGTTGCATTGGTTGCCGAAGTGCAGTTGTAAAAGGAGGCATCATTTACATTATTTTTCTGTAGCACATGCACTAAGTCAACTGCGCAGTCACGGGTCGGTCTATGTCTTAAGAACCACTGTTTTAAGTCCTCATTGAGGGTATTACTAGAACTGTCAAATTTATCATTAAGTTAATTTTCATTATTTATATTTTTATCCGTTTGCATTTCATTCAATTCACTTTCAGTCTCATTTTCTTCTTGCCAAATATTATTCAGTTTGTCTGCAATGTTTCTTTTAAGTTTCTCTTTGGGCCTTCTTTTATGACGCTCTCTGTACATTTTCACTTTTTAACACATAAAATTTATTTATACCCTTCGACCATTGAAAATGGTCAAAAAAGGGTATACTAACTTGTGCAAATGTATGTAACAGACAGAAGGAGGCGTGGGAGACCCCACAAAGTATATATATTCTTGCTCAGGATCACTAGTCAAGTCGATTAGGCCATGTCTGGATGTCTGTCCGGATGTCCAGATGAACACACAGATCTCAGCTATTATAAAAGCTAGAGACACCAAATTTGGCATGAAGGTTTCTGTTGATCCGGGACAGGTGAAGTTTATTTCAAATGTTGGGTGCCACGCCCCCCGCCCACGCAAATCAATAATTTCATCTTTAAAGCTGATTTGTGTGCGACATATAAAGGATGCAACATTCTGAGTAAGACTATATTTAGCTAATTATAATACCAACACAACGTTAAAATTCTATTCCGATCGGACAACAAACACAGAAGTTATTAAACAAAAACCTTGTTCGCTTTGATTTTGTATACAGTCCAGCGAGCTGTGACGTCATTGCAATACTCATGTAGGGAAAGAAAAGGAAAGAGAATGCGAGCGCGTAGCGCCATCTGTTGTTCTTCTCCTCTTTTCTATGCACACGCATTTTTTGCATTCAAACGCATACACACACATACATACATATGTGCTTGACCAATCAAATGTTGCACGCATATACACGTATTCATATAAAGACGCATATTAAGGCTTACTTTACAATATTTCTTTTAAGTAGTAGTATCGTACCATTATGGACTCTTAATGTTTAAAACCAGTCGAACGCTACAGTCAGGTGCTGACTGTAGAAGGCCATGGATTATTATTCCGTTATTTATAATGAAAATTCTGCTTTATTTGGAAAAATTTAAAAATATAAATTTTATATTCTTATTATTTAATTCATTTGACAGACAAAAGAAGAACACATAAACAATGCATGCAAAAGCGAATAGACAAGAAGTATAAGCATTAGATAGAGCGAGAGGGCAATAAATTGATGTGAAGTTGTACAGTAGCTTAGTGAAGTGTGTGCTGGATTCGAAGGCCAATGGTGTTGACAGTGCTCGGGTTCGATCCCTGCCGCGATCAATGTGTGACGAGATTTCCTTTTTTTCTTTCCTATTAAATAATTTAAGCCATCAACATTACAATAGTTTTTAAATTTTTTGGTACGCAACATATTTAATTAAGTAGAAAACTTTTATAAACTTTGCCGATTCTTGCACAAATCTTCAGTTGCGAACTTACGCCGAATACGGCAATTGATGTGTGTTAGAGCGGGACGCCGAAACATAAATGTGCAAATGCATGTATCGGCGTCCCGCTTTAACATTCGTAACTTAATGATTAAACTTATTAAATATTGAAAAAAAAAAAACATGAGATTTAATTTTTGAAAACTATTTTTATTGATATTTAATTAGATAACTGTAGTTTTCCTTTAAGCTTATAAGAATAAAAAATAACCAAAAAAAAAAAATAATGGGATACGAACTCGCGCACGCAGGACCGCTGTCCGCCACTCTAACCACTAAGCCACTGCCTCATTTGTTGATCGAACGACAAAATTGCATTTTGAGCCAATTTTGTTACCATTCTATGCAAATAAAAAGTTTTGCAAAATGCTGTGTGTCCGACGATTCGAACTTCGGTACGATGCCTAAATTAGGTTTTAATATGCGCATAAGTATACGTTCAAATTAAGTTTAATTCGGATCATATCTCGCTTATTTTTAGTCCGATTTTAATGAAATGTGGTAATGTATTTGTCATGTGAGATGCACAACTTTTGTTGTTGGGTGTATACTGTGTACATTAAATTGTTATTACTGATTTACAGAGGCGGGAAGGGGCGTGGCCCAATTTCAAAAAATCTTTGAAACACTGCAACATACACGGATGTGTTCAAAAATTTGAAGACTCTAGCTCTTATAGTTTCTGAGATCCAGGTGTTCATACAGACGGACAGACGGACAGACAGACAGACAGACAGAGAGACAGACAGACATGGCTCAATCGACTCGGCTGTTGATACTGATTCAGAATATATATAGTTTATGGGGTCGGAGATGCCTCCGTCTGCCTGTTACGCACATTTGCGTTCCGACAAACACAGTAGTCCATGAATTTTTTTAAAATCCATGGCCTAAAAAGGTCGAATGGTAGCCCACTGTCGCGTGCCGCTCGACTGTTGCTCTTGTTTTGTTTTTTGGCCTATGGGGGAACCACTGTGCAGCGCGCCGGCCGAAGCATTTGCTTGTTGTCAAACTTCACTAGCAACGCATACATTCACATGCCAGCATGTGCATACATAAACGCACAAATTGAAACGATCGCACAGCGCAAAGAATTACGCGTATGCTCTTCGTTTCGCTGTCGTTGTGCGACTGAAGCAGTTTTTGATCCAAGACCTGAAATAGCTTAATCACGGTTCAGAAAAATTAGAAACCGCTAAAAATAATTTAATATAGCTAAAAAAAATAGCTAAACTCTTTTATTAAAGTTTTTTTTGTCTTTATTAAAATTACTCCAAAACCAGTCGAACGATACAGTCAGGTGCTGACTATAGAAGGCCATGGATTATTATTTTTGGATTATTCGCACCATCTGCATGCCATAAATCAGCAGATATCATTAGACTTAGATACTATAATAACATTTGTCTTTTCTCATGCATTTACAACCTGAGTAAATATCTAGCTTGTAAGAAACGTGGATAAAAACCCCACAAGCTTGTAAGAAACGTGTATAAAAACCCCACAACGAGGAAAATAAAATCAGTATGAAAAGTAACTCTCACTTGACTACTCATTCTTACTCCGCAGCCCAATTTGTTTCTGTACTTATTGCGGCGACCTCTGCCACATGGTTATCCCTTAACATGGTGGTGATGCATATCTGCATCATACCGTTTGAGTACAATTATTTTTCAATGTGCGTCATAAAATTGTCAAAAATGTATTTGATGCAGATCAACAACATTTGTTTATTATATGAAAAGTGTTGGTAACACTAAATTATTTAAAATACTAAACAGCTGATTACTTTTCCAGCCAATTTTGTGAATGCGCTAAACTCAATTGGTTATGCAGTTTCTTATAAAAATAAAAATTATAATAAAGTGATTTAGTGGAAACAATTTGCATTTATAAACAGGTAAATATTATGTTTATTTGATTATTGTCGAGTTTTTGTGTTTGTTGCATAAGAATATGAATATA
>JAECXB010001091.1:0-18563 GCA_018151435.1 Zaprionus africanus
AAAAGACAGAAATATCCAACTTATTCTGTGGAGAGAAAATACTTATAAATAAATTTTCAGGCATACCGACTTAATACAGTCACATACGGTACAGCTTCTGCACCTTTTCTGGCGATTCGCTGCATGTTTGAGCTAGCCAGCATGTGCTCACATCCTATTGGATCGGATGTGATTAAGAAGTGCTTTTATGTTGAAGTTGAAAAGATATTGGAATCAGGATATTTTCCACTTGCCAAGTGGGCAACAAATTGTAGTGATCTGTCGTTCAAAATAAAAGCTAGCGAAGAAGTGACTCTCAAAATTGATGACCAGAGTTCCGTAAAAACTCTTGGGATGCGCTGGGCACCTCAAGAGGATATATTTAAATATCATCTCGATGTGGACTAGTATCGAGAAGAACCGACATAGACGAGATTGTTAGCTCTTTATGGTTCGAAAATGGAGGAAGACGAATGGCCTCAGCTTCACCTGGTTGAAGTAGCGTCGGGAATCAAATCCTCCGAAGACAAAAAAGTGCTGTTGTATGTACTTTGGCAGAAGTTGAGCCAAATTGTTTTGTTGAGCTAACTAATCGTCACTTCAACTTTCCAAAATTGATTCGCATAATGGCTTATGTGCTTCGATTCTGTTACAAAGGGCTCAAATCTGATTCTCTCGTGGTGTCGGCATCATAAAGAAATATTTCATTTCTAAAGCTGATCGCCGTAGTACAATGCACATCGTTCGAAAGCGAATTGAAATTTTTGAGACCATCAGTAGTTCTAGCACCAATGGTGCAATCGTTCAATCCAATAGTTGATAGATTCGACAAAAATGGAAGTTTAACTCAATCGAGTAGGAGGACGTTTATTACACGTTTATTATGACGCAGACGACTGATAATCTTGGAAGTTATCATATCGTGTCCAGGCGATTTTCCAGGGGTTAATTCCATAACCATCTTCGCTATTTCATCTGGCCGAAAGACTATTGGCTCTAGCGGTGCGCAATTACTACCTGACAAGGGGAGGATGAAAGTGTTTGTAGGCGGACTAGGCTGAAACACCTTTTGCAGGTGGTCAGAAAAGGTGCGGGCTCGTCGTTCATCGCTTCGGGACCAATTTCCATGGGCATCTCGCAGTGGTGTGATAGCCTCTGTTGGTGCCTGATGGTGTCGGTGGGCTTTCCATAAAAAGTGTTTTGCGCTAGTTGGTGATAGCTGCTCGATGTATTCGTAATGTGCCTTTTCTTCCTCTAGCTTGAGTGTTCTGGTGAGCAAACCCGTCGCTGCTTTTAGTTTTTGTTTCAAGGTCGGCCACTCTCTGCGCAAGCATCGTTTTTCAAGCACCAGGTTCTCGATATCTCTGGGCGCAGAATTTTTCTACGAATTATTGTGCGTTGGCAAATAAAATTCGGTTCTGAACTTCCTAAAATGCAAAAAACGCTGCTAGGATGGATAGTAGCAGGCAAATGTACTGAGCAAGTGCCTAGGTATCAGTTCAGTTGGTTTTTAATGGCCCAAACTAATTGTTCTCTCGATTCGTTAGTTAACCGTTTCTGGGAATTGGATCAATCCCCATACGAATCGAAGGCTGTTCGCCAAACAGCTGAACAACGGGATTGTGAACTTTTCTTCGAGAAAACTGTAAAGCAGTTATCTTCTGGTCGTTTCCAAATGGATCTCCCTTTCAAGACCGATCCAAAAGTTCTTGGCCTGTTCTTTCAAACTGCTGAAAGACGTTTTTTGCAACTTGAGCGTAAAATATGAAAGGATTTAGTTCTTAAAACTATGTACCATGATAGAGTATCTAGATTTGGGAAACATGTCTATTTTTAAGTCAACTCCTCTAGAACAGCATTATTATATTCCTCATCAATGCGTTCTTAGGCCTGAAAGTTCCTCCACCAAGCTTCGTGAATTTTTCGACGCTTCTAGTAAGCCGTCAACAGCAGTTTCACTTAACGAAACACTGATGGTGGGGCCGACATTTCAAAGGGAGCTATATTCAACCCTGATTAATTTTCGGTTGATTAAGTATGCCGTAACTGCTGACATTTCAAAAATGTATAGGCAGATAAATGTCTCTGAAAAAGACAGAAATATCCAACTTATTCTGTGGAGAGAAAATACTTTTGAATAAATTTTCAGGCATACCGACTTAATACAGTCACATACGGTACAGCTTCTGCACCTTTTCTGGCGATTCGCTGCATGTTTGAGCTAGCCAGCATGTGCTCACATCCTATTGGATCGGATGTGATTAAGAAGTGCTTTTATGTTGAAGTTGAAAAGATATTGGAATCAGGATATTTTCCACTTGCCAAGTGGGCAACAAATTGTAGTGATCTGTCGTTCAAAATAAAAGCTAGCGAAGAAGTGACTCTCAAAATTGATGACCAGAGTTCCGTAAAAACTCTTGGGATGCGCTGGGCACCTCAAGAGGATATATTTAAATATCATCTCGATGTGGACTAGTATCGAGAAGAACCGACATAGACGAGATTGTTAGCTCTTTATGGTTCGAAAATGGAGGAAGACGAATGGCCTCAGCTTCACCTGGTTGAAGTAGCGTCGGGAATCAAATCCTCCGAAGACAAAAAAAGTGCTGTTGTATGTACTTTGGCAGAAGTTGAGCCAAATTGTTTTGTTGAGCTAACTAATCGTCACTTCAACTTTCCAAAATTGATTCGCATAATGGCTTATGTGCTTCGATTCTGTTACAAAGGGCTCAAATCTGATTCTCTCGTGGTGTCGGCATCATAAAGATATATTTCATTTCTAAAACTGATCGCCGTTTCGAGTATGTAGAGATTTTTAAAAGATTGATCGGGAGACGCGGATTACCGGAGATGATGTTCAACGACAACGCGACGAATTTCGTTGGAGCGAGCAACGTTCTGAGGGAGCTGCAGACGGCGTTCCACAAAAAACGAGGCGAGGCTGGTGAACTTTGCTGCTGAGAGAGGAGTGCAGTGGGGGTTCATGCTCCCGCACCCCGCACTTCCGATCACTGTGGGAAGCCGCAGTGTAATCTGCCGAGTACAGGCTTTTGCAAGGAGCGAGCAACGCCAACCTGACGCATGACGAGTTGAGCACATATCTGGAGGATGTCGAGGCGCTGCTTAACTCCAGGCCGTTGCTCGTCGACAGCAGCGATCCCAGCGGTGGAAGGTACTGACGCCAGGCCACCTGCTCATCGGTCAGGCTTTGTTGGCGCTGCCTCCAGGATCCGATCCAGACGGGAGCAGCAGCAAACAAGGACGAGGATACTTGAGGCTGTGGCAGCAGTTGTCCGCGCTCGAACGACTCTTTTGGCAGCAACGAACGCAGTGGGCCAAAGGCGAGGACAATCTCGAGGAGGGGGCGGTCGTGTTAGTTCACGACGACAACACACCGCCTCAGCAGTGGATAATCGGGCGCGTAATGTGCACAATTCTAGGGGAGGACGGCAAGGTTCGGGTAGCCGAAATAAAAACACCGGCAGGCGCAATTAAGCGACCGATTCACAAGCTGGCCCGACTCCCGATGTGTTAAAGACCGGAGCTCTTTAACGGGGCCGGAATGTTGAAGCACGACAGCATTAAAAATAAAGATAAATATAGTTAAACTAGAGATTAAGAGAACACAAGAAGTGTTGCTAAGCTTAAGCTACTCTCTTGGCTTGACGATCGGCAAATGCCGACGGCGAATTCGGGGAGTGTGGTCGGATTGTGGCCCACTCTCCGCAATAAATAGTCATTCGTTGTAAAGCAATCAAAGAAGCCAGCAGCAGCAATTAATTGTCAATATTTTTGAATTATTAATCTGAGCCACCGCGTCCTTTTTCATTTTTGTAGTTTTGTATTCTCTTAAAAAGCTTAGAGATTTTTCAAGCAACAATTAAGATAATTATAAGGAAAAAATTTAATGGAAATGTAAAACAAAAGTATGAAAATTTACAGTAAACTGATTCTTTGTTTTGTTCCTATTTTCTTCAATTTTTGTTTTTATACGAGGGTCGTTTGATAAGTCCGTGACTTTTTGTATTTGCCGCGCACCTGCTCTAAATACAACACTGCTCCTGTCAGCAGTTATCGATTAACAGCTGACTGTAAAATTTTTGCGTTTTTTGGTTTGCGTTTTATAGGCATTGAAAGCAGACGATCTCAAGGCCCTCAAAATACCATTGAAAATGGTCAAAAGGTAACAGGCAGAAGGAGGCGTGGGAGACCCCACAAAGTATATATATTCTTGCTCAGGATCACTAGCCAAGTCGATTAAGCCATGTCTGTCTTTCTGTCCGGATGTCTGGATGTCTGGACGTCTGGATGTCTGGCTGTCTGGATGTCTGGATGTCTGTATGTACAGATGAACACACAGATCTCAGCTATTTTAAAAGCTAGAGACCCCAAATTTGGCATGTAGGTTTCTGTTGATCCAGGACAGGTGAAGTTTATTTCAAATGTTGGGTGCCACGCCCCCCCCCCCCACGCAAATCAATAATTTTATCTTTTAAGCAGATTTTCGAGCGACATATAAAAGATACAACATCCTGAGTAAGACTATACTTAGCTAATTATAATACCAACATAATGTCTAAATTTCAATCCGATCAGACCACAAACACGAAATTAGACAAAAACCTTGTTCGCTTTGATTTTGTATACAGACCAGCAAGCTGTGACGTCATTGCAATGGTCATGTAGGAAAGAAAAGGAAAGAGAATGCGAGCGCGTAGCGCCATCTGTTGTTCTTCTCTTCTTTTTTACAGACACACACACATACATACATTTGCGCTTGATTAATGAACTGCTACATATATATACACGTATTCATACACAGACGCATATAGAGGCTTACGTTACGATATTTCTATTAAGTAGAAGTATTGTACAATTATTGACTCTTTAGGTTTTCAAAAGGTCGAAGGGTACCCCACTGTCGCGTGCCGCTCGACTGTTGCTCTTTTTATGTATTTATTTTATTCATATAAGTTAAAACGAAATCAATAGTCAAGCTGGCTGTGATATACCCGCTACCCCTAATGTTAAATTATAAAATTAATTTTTATTGAAAAAAGTTTTTCATCAATAATTAATCTTTTATAAACTGTTTACGGGTACACTGATTTGTGCAACCACCTTACTTTCGTAGTTTTTATTTTAATGTGTAACTGTGGTGATGTATGTGTATGGCATTGTGTAATTTTGTGGTATCACTGTTTATGTATGTTGTATTTTGTGTAAATGCTTTAATAATTGTATGTATATGCGTTGATGTAGATGTAGATGTAGGTGTAGATGTAGGTGTAGATGTAAGTGTTGAATATAGATGTAGAGTTTTAGGTTAAAGATGTAATTTTTTCCTTTTCCCAGCTTTGGCAGGGCTAGTCAACGAGGTTATGCGTTCGCTGCGCGCCAATATTTTATTTTTGTGAATTTTCCCGATAAGGTGTGCAGATCTGTGGGTGTGCCGTTCGTTGTCGGCACAGAACCCCGATCTAATGCACGGTGTAGCCCTATCCGCAGACACGTGCACTCTAACAGCCGGGGTGCTCCGCTGGCCGACGCAAGGTGCACGCTCTGCATAAAAAAATAACACACATCGAATTAGATTTAATCAATGAAAATTAATAAATTAGTACTCACTGATTTGCCTTGGATATAGAGAATTATAGCAATATAGAGCACACTTTTCTCTTTTTTTTTTCAAAGTTTAAACGACCACGTGTATTTTTTTTTACTTTAATTTTTTTTATGCAGACTGCACATCTGCTCTTCGCGAATGCCAAAATAGAAAAGAACTCTATGAGAACGTAGGTGTCTCTCGAGCAGTGCAAAGCTCACATGCAACTCCCAAGGTTGTAATTTGAGCTTTGAGCTTTTTGTTAGAGTTTAATAGCAGTGATCTTAAATTGACTCCGAATTATCGAGATAGAAATTGACCGTTTTCGGAGTTCAGCGTATTTTTCAAAAAAAATCGTTAGTTTATTTTTTCCTTTTATACAATTGGAAGGGCTGTACATTACACCACAAGCCATTTGTAAGTCGTTTAGGCCGGGAAATAGCTTGAACAAAGAAGCCCTGATTTTAATATGATATATGACAGTTTATCATTATTTGATATCTTTGGCATGATAAGTGCCAATTTCTCGTCCCTGTAAGTCTTCTAAAACATAATAAGAACTCCCAAGCTTCGCTGTTACGCGCGTTTTGAACGTTTTCGGAGTTCAGCGTATTTTTCAAAAAAAAATCGTTAGCTTATTTTTTCCTTTTATACAATTGGAAGGACTGTACATTACACCACAAGCCATTTGTAAGTCGTTTAGGCCGGGAAATAGCTTGAACAAAGAAGCCCTGATTTTAATATGAAATATGACAGTTTATCATTATTTGATATCTTTGGCATGATAAGTGCCAATTTTTCGTCCCTGTAAGTCTTCTAAAACATAATAAGAACTTCCAAGCTTCGCTGTTACGCGCGACTTCAACCATTGTGGATTTAGCTTGGCATTTATTTGTTTAGAAAAATTACTTTGCGACATATTACGGCGAAACACCTCTTGACCGACCTTGAATGATATTTCTCTTGTTCTGAGATTGTATTGCCTCTCATTTTGATCGTAGGCTTTAGCAATGTTTGCCTTAATTTCTTTTCGGATCAAATTCAGCTGATCTGTTCTGCCTAATATGTTTACAGATTCGCCTAACAGATGAAAATTTTTTAGCATGTCGTAATGTTTACCATGAGTTGCCATACCGAATCCGTATAAAGCAAAATACGGAGAACACCCAATGCTCTGGTAAACATTTCGCAATGGACAACTTATTGAGTGAATGTGCAGATCCCATTCGGTGTGATTATCCGAAAGAAAGGCTCTAATGCCTGCAATCAAGGATCTATTAACCCTTTCGTAGGCATTTGATTGGGGAGAGTATAAAGCCGTATAAATATGCTTTACTCCCAATGAAGTCAACCAAGCATTGAAATCAGAAGATTTAAATTGAAATGGAGTTCAATCACTTACAATGCAGCGCGGTACTCCATACGTAAAAAATATATGATCTTGCAAAAACTCCTTTATAGGGGCCGTATTAAATTTTTTCAATGGGCATAGCCAATGAAATTTCGAAAGGTGATCAACGACTATTAGCAATCCAATATACCCTCGTTTGCTTCTCGGATAGGGACCTTAAGTATCTATATATAAGGGTTCAAATGGACTTTCAGATATGGCTGGCTTGCCCATAGGAGGCTTTAATGATTGATTTGGTGCCTTAGTGGATTTACACACATCACAAGCGCGGACATACAAGCGCACCTGTGACACCATGCCTGGCCAATAAAAGTTACGACGTATAAGCTCCAGGGTCTTAGCCATGCCACCATGGGCGGTCACTACCGACTCGTGAGCCCGACGAATGACACTTTCTGTCAAACCTTTGGGTTTCCATAATTTCCATGCCTGCTGCATACCTAAGTCTGTGCCATCTTCATGTTTAGTTCGAATATATAAATATTTACCTATAACTTTTAAGTCTGGATATTTTCCTTCCGAAGTTTCTGCTTCATTTCTCATTTGGACATAATCTGCCGCATCGAAACATGCTGAGTCGAGATCAATTTCTGGGTCAATAAGCTCAATGGCTGAGACATCCTCTACGTGCATTCGTAAAAGGGCGTCTGGCACTATATTTTCGCTCCCTCTCCTATGGCCAATAGAGAACCTAAAGCCCTGTAAACGCATAGCCCATCTACCCATTTTCTGCCTTTAAGATTCGGCTGTCGCATAAGCCATAGTAAACTAGCATGGTCTGTTATGAGCTCAAATTCTTGGAGCTCCAAATAACACCTAAACTTTTCGATTGCCAACACAGCCGCCAAGCACTCACGTTCGGTAACGCTATAATTGCGTTGTGCCGTGTTCAATTTTTTGGACATAAAAGCCACTTCACGTTCAACATTCTCATGTGAAAGCTGCACAAACACATCCCCCACCCCACAATCGCTTGTGTCGCAGTGTACGAAGAATTTCTTACTAAAATCCGGGTTTTGAAGTACCGGTGCCGATGTGATAACATTTTTCAAATTTTGGAAAGCAGTCTCTGCTGCGTCTGTCCATAAAAAATTTTTTCTTAGTTGATAGAACTTCAATCGGGAAGACTAGTTCAGAGAAATTACTGATGAATCTCCGGTACCATCCAACAAGGCCTAAAAGTCCTCACTTGTTTGGTCGTCTTAGGGGATGGCCATGTTTTTATAGCATCAACTTTTTTTGGGTCAGTAGCGATACCACCATTTCCTATAACGTGTCCCATGTATTCGACTTCTGTAACACAAAAACGACTTTTAGCCACATTTAAAGTCAAATTTGCCCTACGAAATTGGTCCGCTAACCTAATAAGAATCGACATATGTGTGTCAAAGTCTTCTGACACTATACACACATCATCAAGGTAACCAAAAACACATGTTTTCAAGTCTGCAGGGATCAATTCATCGACTAACCGGCACATGGTCTGTGGAGCATTACAGAGACCAAACGGCATCACTGTAAACTGGTATAGTGGCCGCCCCGGCACTGTAAAAGCTGTAATGGCTTTAGCCTCATCTGTGAGGCGTATTTTCCAGAATGCATCCTTCAGATCCAATTTGGTTATGATATTGGCCTTGGGAAGCCGAGAAAAAATGCCATCTATATTTGGGAGTGGGTACGCATCCTTTTTAGTGCACTCGTTATTGCGTCGTGCATCTAAACAAAGGCGTACCTTGCCTGGTTTAATAACGAGCCTCATCGGAGAACTCCAAGGAATCTTCGATGGCTCAATGACGCATTTTGACAACATTCTGTCCACCTCTTCGTAGATGAGTTTATCTACAGCGGGAGAAACGGGCTTAGCGTCACCGACGTCAATATCATGGCTTAAAAGGGATATTTTTCCTAACCCCTGTTCTTTATAATTAGGAAATAAATTAATTACACTCTCTAATTGCTTTTCTTGTGATGACGAAAGTGGAAAATTTTTTAGAATAGTATCAGTACCATCAACCATTGCCTTGGAAGTGTCAATGCTAGAGATACCTGGTGCTAACTGAAAAATTCTCCAAAAATCGTTTCCTAAGATGACACGCTTGTTTATTGATGGAATAACATAAAAATCGAGGCGTTTTGTTAGCCCATTATAGGCTACATCCGTGCTAATAAAACCAGTTATTTGGTGACTGCTTCCATCAGCAGTTTTCACACGTGATGATATTTTTTATACCCTTCGACCATTGAAAATGGTCAAAAAATGGTATACTAACTTTGTGCAAATGTATGTAACAGGCAGAAGGAGGAGTGGGAGACCCCACAAAGTATATATACCACCTTGATCAAAAACTTCCCGGAATCACCATCGTGTGGCGATTTCAGTCACCCGATTTTAGTTCTCTTTTTTTTTTAAGGTTGGCACAACCCTCATTGACTTTCTATAAAATTTTCAGCTTGATAGTGTGACACTTGTAAAAGTGACGCCGTACCACCTTGATCAAAAAGTTCCCGGAATCGGGACCACGATAACGCACCGTCGTACAATGCCATCATTATCCGTGAACATTTGGCTAAAAACGGAACTAATACCATTCAACAACCACCGAATTCTCCTGACTTGGCTCCCTGCGACTTTTTCCTATTCGGTCGACTCAAGAAACCGCTCCGTGGAACACGTTTCAGCACCCGGGATGAAATCATGGAAAAATCGAAGATGGCTTTGATGGCCATACCGCAAATTGAATATGAAAAATGTTTCAAGGATTGGATCAAGCGCTGGCATAAGTGCGTTGCAGTCGATGGGGAGTACTTTGAAGGGGACAATATCGATTTTGATGCATTATCTTGTATTTTTAATTTTCTGAATAAATTCCGGGAACTGTATGATCAAGATAGTATTCTTGCTCTGGATCACTAGCCAAATCGATTAAGCCATATCTGTCTGTCTGTCCGGATGTCTGGATGTCTGGATGTCTTTATGTCCAGATGAACACACAGATCTCAGCTATTATTAAAGCTAGACACACCAAATTTAGCATGAAGGTTTCTGTTGATCCGCCCACGCAAATCAATAATTTCATCTTTAAAGCTGATTTGCGAGCGACACATTCTGAGTAAGACTATACCTAGCTAATTATACTACCGACATAATGTCAAAATTCCAATCCGATCAAACAACAAACACAGAATATATTAAACAAAAACCTTGTTCGCTTTGATTTTGTATACAGATCAGCAAGCTGTGACGTCATTGCAATGGTCATGTAGGAAAGAAAAGGAAAGAGAATGCGAGCGCGTAGCGCCATCTGTTGTTCTTCTCTTCTTTTTTATGCACACGCATTTTTTGCATTCAAACGCACACATACACATACATACATTTGCGCTTGACTAATGAACTGCTACGTGCATATACACGTATTCATACACAGACGCATATAAAGGCTTACGTTACGATATTTCTATTAAGTAGAAGTATTGTTCAATTATTGACTCTTTACGTTTTCAAAAAGTCGAAGGTTACCCCACTGTCGCGTGCCGCTCGACTGTTGCTCGTGTTAATATTCATTAATATTAATATTTAAATTCATTCTGCATGACTTTTAATCTTGTAAAATGCTTCTTAGTTAATAATGTGTAACAGTGGTGATGTATGTGTATGGCATTGTGTAATTTTGGGTATCACTGTTTATGTATGTTGTATTTTGTGTAAATGCTTTAATAATAGTTTTGCACTGTTTTTGATATTGTTGGTGGATATGTATATCCGTTGATGTAGATGTAGATGTAGTTGTAGATGTAGATGTAGATGTAGATGTAGTTGTAGATGTAGATGTAGATGTAGATGTAGATGTAGATGTAGATGTAGATGTAGATGTAGATGTAGATGTAGATGTAGATGTAGATGTAGATGTAGATGCAGATGTAGATGTAGATGTAGATGTAGATGTAGATGTAGATGTAGATGTAGATGTAGATGTAGATGTAGATGTAGATGTAGATGTATATGTATATGTATATGTATATGTATATGTATATGTATATGTATATGTAGATGTAGATGTAGATGTAGATGTAGATGTAGATGTAGATGTAGATGTAGATGTATATGTATATGTATATGTATATGTAGATGTAGATGTAGATGTAGATGTATATGTAGATGTAGATGTAGATGTAGATGTAGATGTAGATGTAGATGTAGATGTAGATGTAGATGTAGATGTAGATGTAGATGTAGATGTAGATGTAGATGTAGATGTAGATGTAGATGTAGATGTAGATGTAGATGTAGATGTAGATGTAGATGTAGATGTAGATGTAGATGTAGATGTAGATGTAGATGTAGATGTAGATGTAGATGTAGATGTAGATGTAGATGTAGATGTAGATGTAGATGTAGATGTAGATGTAGATGTAGATGTAGATGTAGATGTAGATGTAGATGTAGATGTAGATGTAGATGTAGATGTAGATGTAGATGTAGATGTAGATGTAGATGTAGATGTAGATGTAGATGTAGATGTAGATGTAGATGTAGATGTAGATGTAGATGTAGATGTAGATGTAGATGTAGATGTAGATGTAGATGTAGATGTAGATGTAGATGTAGATGTAGATGTAGATGTAGATGTAGATGTAGATGTAGATGTAGATGTAGATGTAGATGTAGATGTAGATGTAGATGTAGATGTAGATGTAGATGTAGATGTAGATGTAGATGTAGATGTAGATGTAGATGTAGATGTAGATGTAGATGTAGATGTAGATGTAGATGTAGATGTAGATGTAGATGTAGATGTAGATGTAGATGTAGATGTAGATGTAGATGTAGATGTAGATGTAGATGTAGATGTAGATGTAGATGTAGATGTAGATGTAGATGCAGATGTAGATGAAGATGTAGATGTAGATGTAGATGTAGATGTAGATGTAGATGTAGATGTAGATGTAGATGTAGATGTAGATGTAGATTGGTTTATTTTAATTTTTTTATGCAGACTGCACATCTGCTCTTCGCGAATGCCAAAATAGAAAATAACTCTATGAGAGCGTAGGTGTCTCTCGAGCAGTGCAAAGCTCACTTGCAACTCCCAAGGTTGAAATTGGAGCTTTGAGCTTTTTGTTAGAGTTTAATAGCAGTGATCGAATATTGATTCCGAAATATCGAGATAGAAATTGATCGTTTTCGGAGTTCAGCGTATTTTTCAAAAAAAAAATCGTTAGTTTATTTTTTCCTTTAATACAATTGGAAGGGCTATACATTTCAAAATGATATTGTTAAACAATTAGAACAACACAATTTATCGAAATATATTAATAATCTTCATATTTGTTTTAGTTTTAATTTACATATTTTACTTTTATTTGAAATTTTAAACAGCTCCACACAATATTATTATCTCTTACCTAAAACCAAGTTAAATCGCTAACAAAAATGTTGAAAAAGATATATATGCCAAAAACAGAAATAGTTGAGTTGAAAGTCCAGTACCAAAATTATATCCAGAAATAATCGCTTGAGGACAAGCTAATATCTAAGAGGCGGGGGAGTGACATCCATTCTTCATATAAAAAAGCTGAAGCCAATATTTTGAAAAGCTTCACTCTTCAAAAGCTTCATAGAGTTACATATTCATTCTTCATATAAGAAAGCTGAAGCCGATCTTTTGAAAAGCTTCATTTTTTAAGAGCTGCATAGATAACTTTTGCCCAAGACACCAACCGCTTAACGGTAACAAGCTTAATGATCCGATAAACAAAAAGGTTAAGCAAAGTAGACCTTAAAAGGTTCATGATAATACCCTGTAAACGTTTGTTAGGCCGAAAGAATACATTTTTCATTTCACCTCTGGTGCAAACAATATCAAATAAAGATTATAAAGCAATAAATTAATATTTTTTTTAATCTATCAGCTTAAAAATTCTATAGATATTCTTGCTCAGGATCGCTAGCCGAGTCGATTAAGCCATGTCTGTCTATCTGAACTGTCTGTCTGAACTTTATTTCAAATGTTGGGGCCACGCCAACCGCACCAGAAAGATACAACATTCTGAGTTTGACCAATAGTTAGCTTATTGTAATACCAACATGTCACACTTTTAATCCGATCAAACAACAAACACAGACGTTATTAAACAAAAACCTTTTTAGCTATAATTTTGTAGACAGACCAACAAACTGTGACATCATTGCAATGCTCATATAGAGAAGAAAAGGATAGAGAATGCGAGCGCGTTCTATGCACACTCAGTTTTTGCATTCAAACGAACACACATTTATACAGATATTTGTGCTTGGCGAGTGAAATATTACATACACGCATTCACATTCAGCTGTTACTTATGAGGGCTTACCTTACGATATTTTTATGAAGGAGTAGTATCATACAATAAGGGATTCATTACTATTAAAAAAGGTTGAAGGTTATCCCACTGTGCCTCTCGACTGCTGCTCTTATTCTTTTATAATTTTGTCTTAACTAAGAATAATAGTGTTTTCCTCATGTTGTTTTTCAGGAGTTTATCGGTATATGCACCGAAATGGTCAAAAAATTATGATGATCCCCAGAACACTTAAAGAAGCTTTAGCTGCAAAGGAATTTTTTGAGTATTTAACTCAAGAAGCCCCTCTGAAACAAGCAACTTTTCCGGGTATTTTTGATCTATTTTTTCTGTTGGAAAAATATCAAGTAGATATCCCGGATGAAATCCGTCAACAGGTTGAAGGTCTCGAAAGTGCATGGGCGGATTATATAAGAAAATTAGGAGAAGCCGATGAAATGCTGGATAATAACCGGGATGAATTTAAGAAAATATTATTAAATCAAGCAGAAAAGTTTAAATTAATTATAAAAGAATTTTTGGATGATTTTTTTCTGAAGCTTCCCACAGCATCTAATATGTAAATTTGAATAGCATTATTAAATTCATTTCATCGCTTAAAAATCTTTTACAGAAATCCAAAAACAGCTTTAAAATTTCTTAAGATTATATTAGTCAAAGTAGAGGATTGTTTTAAATTTGAAGAAAGTTTAAAAAATGATCTATCTGTTTTTAATGTTAATCAACCAGATAATATTGATTTAAAAAAACTTGATAATGAAGTGAAGATTGTGAAAAATATTTGGACACTTGTTTTAGACTGGCAAACAAGTTGGGAGGAGTGGCGCAACGGAAACTTCTGGAGAATAAATATTGATGAAATGGAAGATAAGGCATTAACTCTTTATAAAGAATTTAGTATGTTAAATAAGCTGTATTATGATCGTCATTGGCAAATGTTGGAGGTAACTACAAAAAGTATAGATAGCTTTAGGCGTACATTACCCTTGATAACGGCTTTGAAAAATCCCCACATGCGTGAACGTCATTGGAAAAGAGTCCGTGATGTAATGCAGGTGTAAGTAAAAAAAATATCTGTTTATATGTATCAATAATAATAAGTAATAAAATGTTTTATCATTGACTTTTAATATAGTCATTGTCTTGTGTGATTGTCCACATATATTGATTGTAAGAATATATTAAAAATCGGCATATACGGCCTTGCCGATTAAGCCGTGTGTCCGTCCTTCTATATAGCACCTGAACCCTTCACAGCTTCACTGACCAAAACTTGTAAAAAGTCTCGGATACGTAACAAACAGTTGGTTTTCCATGTTCCTTTTCATCATTGTAAATCATGGACGGCAACAACAGTCGAGCAACACCAATAAATACACAAAGGTTCAAACGAACGACAATTTGTAAAATTAACAATACACCAACTATTTATTTTTGTTATTCGTCTAAGTTTTCTTATATGATTGCTTAAAGCATTATTCATTTTGTCGATATCAAGCAACCTGTCCATAAGTCATACATATTCACATTGGGTTCCTGCAAGGTGAATGTCTGTGTTGTAAATTTTTGGACGAATTTTTGAACTGAACCGATTCTAAATCAGCATCAATAGCCAAGTCGATTGTCTTTCCGTCTAATATCTGTCCATATACTGCAGTGTCTCAAGGTTTTTGTATGTAACATGCAGAAGGGTTACCGCACAAAGTATACATAGTGACATATTCATTCTTCATATAAAAAGCTAAGGCCGATCATTTAAAAAGATTCACTCTTCAAAAGCTTAATAGAGTGACATTTATTCTTCATATAATAAAGCTAAATCCGATCTTTTGTAAAGCTTCATTCTGAAAGATGAATAGATAACATTTGCCCAACACACCAACCGCTTAACGGTAACAAGCTTAATGATTCGATAAACAAAAATGTAAAGCTAAGAAGAACTTAAAATGTTAATTCTCTGTAAAAAGATTTACTGGGCCGAAAGAATACATTGGTCAATTAGTTCATAACTGAGCTCTGGTGAAAACAATATCAAATAAAAAATTTATAAAGGAATAAATAAATATTTTCAGACCATGGATTTTAAAAAAATTCGTGGTCTACTGTGTAAATAATCAAGTAATTGAAAATGATAATAATTTAAACCCTGTATTGTATCCTAACTTATCCGCCTAAGGGCAGGCCAATTTTTTAAGGATGGGGAAGTAGCATATGTACCATAGCGCACCACTTGTCCACACATACACACACAAACACTCCCACATACATACTTGCACTTGACCATTGTACTTAGCATATAAGACAAACATATATGTGTATCACCAAAACCCATCCGCCTGCTTAGACAGAAACATTTGTATCCTCTTATTCGGCGACAATTCCGCCTGCTTAGAGATAAACATTTTTCCCCGAATTCGGCGACAATAACAAGTCAGCCTACTCCGATCGAAAGGCTCAAAACTGCTTACGCAGCGCAAATTCCCGGCTGATCCGTTCACATGCACAATCCTTTCAAGAGAGTGCCCAGCATCATGTAAATATAAAAGAGAGCATTATGTACGCTCAATACAGAAGTAAATAAGACTCAGCCAATGGTTTGCTCAGCGCCCAGTTTGTAGCTTTAAGTTAGATTTAATACAAACTCCATTAAGGAACGACGCGAATTGTCTCCTGGTTTCGCCCAAGTGTTTATTAAAAATAAAATTATAATTTTTTCATAAATACTAACCGCGAACTTGTTATTTTAAAATTTTGTGACAACATACGTGTATATTCAGGTGTCTCAAAGTTTTTTTGAAATTTGGCGACGCCCCTTCCCGTCGCTGTAAATCAGTAATAACTATTTAATTTACACAATATAAACCCAACAACAAAAGTTGTCCAACTCACATGACAAATACATTGCCACGGGTGTTTTCTGAAAATTTCATTAAAATCTAACTAAAAATATGTGAGATATATATATTTTTTTTTTTTACAAAGGGAGTCTTCCAACAAAGAAGATGCGAGGCACTGCAAATGATGAGCATATGGTGGCTGATTTGAAATCCGAGCTGTCGAAGAAGTATGAAATGAAAGAATTTGGAAAAAATCGTATTGCCAAAACAAAGAAGAGAAGAGTTTTTCGATGAGGCAGTCGAAATACGTAAAGGATGTTTTGAAGCAATTCAACATAGAGAACTACAAACCAGCGAGAACACCAATAAACGCGAATGAGCTATCACTCGAAATGTGCCCGCAGGCTGAAGAAGAGCAAGCTAAGTTATCGAACATCCCGTACCATAGTTTGCTTGGAGCCCTGATGTGGCTGGCAGTAACTTCGCGTCCAGTTATTGCACACGCTGAGCCAATACAACACGTCTTATAGCAAACAACACTTGGTTGCACCTCTAGAGGGTATGGCGTTATTTGAAGGGGACTTCTTGTCAACCCAAGCCGGTGAACAATTGTCCGGCTACTGGGATCGCACTGTTGGCAAATCCATACGATTGTAAATCTTTTACAGGTTTTGCATTCAAGATGTCCAATGCGGCGATATCGTGGGAATGCCGCAAACAACGAACTGTTACGTTGTCAAGTACGGAAGCAAAATAGTTGGCGCTCTCCGAAACGTCGAAGCAAGCCGTCTATCTACGAAGATTTCAGCAAGAGATTCTAGGGAAACTGGGTGTCACCACAATTTACAACGACAGCCAGGGAGCTGGTCAGCTCACAAAGAATCCGATATTCCACAAACGGCACATTGACATCCGTTACCACTTTGTGCGAGAACTGGTTGAGAAGAACGACGTCAATGTGAAATACATCCCGACAGACGAGATGCCGGAAGATGTATTAACCAAAGGACTATCGAGTCCAAAGAATTTCTCATGCATTGAAGCGTTAGGCATGAGACAGAGCCATAAGTAAGGTGCCATCTAAGGAGAAGTGTTGAAAATGCATCTGGCAACCCTACTAGTTCGTGTCCTCTGGTCACACTTAACTGTGCAGTCAGTCGTAATCGCCTGAATGCCTTACCGGTCTATGTATAACGGCAAGAGCGCGCCGTCAACAAATATAACTCTAATTAAACTTTTTGCACCTATTTACTCAATAAACCTTTAAATACCAACAAGTTCTTTGTGTTTTTATACCCTTCGACCAAAAAAATGGTCAAAAAAGAGTATACTAACTTAAATGAAATGTATTTAATAGCCAGAAGGATGAGTGGGAGACCCCACAAAGTGTATATATTAGGGAACGTAAATAATGATTATTTAGTTTTTAGGCCATGGATTTTAAAAAAGTTTATAGTCTATTATGTTTGTTGAAAGGGAAATATGCGTAACAGGCAGAAGTAGCCATCTCCGACCCCATAAACTACATATATTCTGAATCAGTATCAACAGCCAAGTCGATTGAGCCATGTCTGTCTGTCCGTCTGTATGAACGCCTGGATCTTAACAACAACAATATAAGAGCTACAGCCATAAAATTTTGTGACAACATACGTGTATGTTCTTTCATCGCTGCTCTAAAACGTTTTGTTAGTCTTCGAGGGAAGCCACGTGACATTTGCGACGTTTATATGTATATCTTATGTATACCTTATGTATATGATTGTCGCCAAGAGACGACGTTGGAGGAGGCAGAGTGTTATGCGATCAGCGCATAGCCAGCGTGAGAATGCTGACCATGCAATTATGCCTGTTAGGCTCCAAGTGGATGCTCATGTTACACATGCACTTGGGCCGGACTGTTTATGTAAACATTGCAACAAAGTGTTACAATGTATGGATGTATATTCAAAGTATGAATACGTATATGTCTGTGTAGACTGTGTGCATATCACATCTCCCTCCTTTTTAAAATAACGTAATATTATGGAGTTATTTTCTATTTATTTATTTTTGTTTTTTTTTATGTATATTTTTTTCTTTTTTTTTTTTTTTTTTGTGTTTTGAATGAATTTTTTTTTTTTTTTGAATCTTAAGAAATTCTTGTTATTTTTTTTTTTTTAATTAAATTTTTTTTTTTGTTGTTTAAATGTTTTTGTGTTTTTTTTTTTTTTTTTTTTTTAATGCTTAATATTGTATGATTTCTTATAAAATCTAAGAATAAATGTGTTTTATTTTAAATGTTGGTTAAAAGAAAAAAATTTTTTAAAAGTGTTCTTATGGGTGGCCAACCCTACAAAATATATTTTAGGAAGTAAAAATTTTTAACCTATCTTTATGAACTATCTGTTTA
>JAECXB010001096.1:0-15190 GCA_018151435.1 Zaprionus africanus
GTATTCTAAGGAAAACAAGAGTTCAAAAATCCTAAATCAACAATATTATAAACATCCGCCGCGACGAAACCACGCAACACAGAAATTACAGAGATTGCAATTCGATCCAGCTCAATCAAGTTCAAACCACTCCAATGCTCCGCCTAGCTGCCGATCACGCCATCAGCGACGACGCCAACTTTCTGCCGACGCATCTGCCAGACACCCACAGCTTACTTAGGGCTTACTCTAATTCTCAATGTTCAGTTCTTAATTTGAATCCGAAATAAAAGGTTAACTTCGCAGATTGGACTCATTTTAATTTCCACAAAGGAAAGTATTAACTGGCGCCCGAGCAGGGAGCTGATGAGAAGGAAATCTTGTTAAGTCAGATTAGTACATTAGTACGACTCCATCAGTCCCGAAAACTCCTGTTGCATTCTTTGGTACGCGGATTTACTAAAAGCAACCCATAGGCGGTCTACGTGTTCTGTAAGGTACGACCGCAGAACATCCTCTACGCGTGTGCATCGCAGGATCCCGAGTAACAACGTAAAAAGGACAACGTCCGGATCACCAGGAGGAGTAGCCGTATCAAGTTAGCAATGTAAGTAGAGTTAAGTGAATCAGATTACCTAAAACGAAATAAGAAGATAAGAAAACTAAAGCACAAATAATTCAAAGTAAAATTGCGATATGTTAAAAGCAAGAACAAAGTGAAAGTGTTTAAAGAAATTGACGAAAGTCTGTGAATACAATAAATAAGCGTTGAGCAATACAATAAAATATCACTGCACTACCAATAAAAAAAGCAGTATAACAAGCTCAATCTTGCGAATCCCAAGGGACCCTCCAAGGTAGAAGAGCAAAACCAGACACTGGTTTTCAACAATTAAAATAAATTAAATTCACTTTAAACAGAACACAATTCTTTGATCACGTTTTTTGCTAAAACTAAATAAAGTAAAATCCGAAATTAAAAGCAATTACTATTCATACGCAACTAAATAAGTTTAAAAAAAGTTTTATGATTCATAATTTAAAGTAAATTTCAATTAAATAAAATTTTTAATACGCAATTAAATTTTACTATAAAATAATTAAATTAGGAGTAAGTTTCAATATTAACGTGCTATAAAATTTTGATATTAAACACTATTGATTATTAAGATCTATTTAAATTTTAAATCAAACATAAATTAACTAAATAATTAAACGGATTTATCAACAAATCTTAAGTGACACAATTTAAAATATTTTGTTCCCTCATTCATTTTATACACTTAAATAATTGATTATATTGCTATAACCATACTAGTTACGCGTAACCAAACTAAACAAGTTGACTATTCGATATCATAGTAATTCTTTACCTCAATGGAAATTTCTCTTTATGGCAAATTTCAACAATTTAATTAGACCACCAGTGCTCAACTTAGAAACAGAATCTGAGGCAATAAACCGAACAGAACCTAACGCACCTAATCTAATTCAACATCACAGACAAGTCGCAAGACAAGAAACACACCAACAAAACAGAAACATAATGGCACAGCCCGAACAACTAGCCGAAATCGTTCGTCAGATTCTGGCCGAACAACTCCCAACTCTCTTGCATCAAAGTCAAAGTTCTAGCTTTGATTTCGCAAATGTCGAGACCCAGGGTATTAACCCAGAACATCAACATAATTTACAAGATTTAGACAAAGTCCCCGATATTGTAAGATCTTTGCATGATTTTTCCGGTGACCCAGCTGAATTCGGTTCCTGGAAAAAGAGTGTAGATAGAATATTAGAAAGTTATGCTCACACCGTAGGTACAGCAAAGTATTTCGGTATTTTGCACACAATTCGAAATAAGATAAAGGGCATCGCAGACATTGCCCTAGATTCTTATAATGTCGCGTTGAACTGGGCAGCAATCTCAAAGTGCCTAACATTATATTACGCAGACAAACGAGATATTTCCACCTTGGAATATCAAATTACAACAATATTCCAAAAGCCCAATCAGACAGTTGAAGAATTCCATCAAGTTGTTTACAGACATTTGTCTCTAATACTCAATAAAATAAGTTGCATGGAATTGGGCAGGGAATCAGAATTGGTTATGACCAGGGCTAACCAAAATATTTACGTAAATATTAAATATTTATTTAAATATTTTGGGCATATTTGGGAGTAAATAAATATTTTAACGATCTGCGGCTTTTCGTAAATATTTTGGCCTTTTTTTACAAAATGTTGTGAAATTACATGTATATTATTTCTTCAAATCAATAGAAATGCCCAAAAATTGATTTATCCTAAGAAATAATTTCCAGGCAGATTACATGAATCATGTATCTATGGACTCAGGGAATTTTCTGGAAGCGATTTATTTACTTAAACTGCCGAGTAATGTGTTTTATCTGAAATCCTCAAGTCAAGTAAAGGACAGCGATAAGTGACTCAGCACTTTCCCGACGACGAAATAAGTACAATAGAGGTTTATTTTCATTTTTATCTATTTATTTTTATCTATTTCTAACACAGAAACATGCAGTATTTCACGAACCGATCAGTTCATAGTAGAGCTAGAAATAAATCGATGTTCACTAAATCGATTTAATTTCCAAAAATTCAAGAAAAAATCGATTTAAATCGATTTAAATCGAAAATTTGAAATTCAAGGAAAAAAACGTTTTTTTTTTTTCATTAAAAAGAGAGAGCGCTCATTTTCCGGCTACAAAAGAGTACTAGAGGATTGCCGGCGATCTTTTACATTTGAAAATTTGCGAAGTCATGTAATAATTCACTGTAATAATGTTGTTTGACTCATTGATGGACCATGCAATTCAAGAAAATAAAGTTTTATCGTAAATATTTATCTCAAATATTTCGTTTGTTTTATCGTAAATAATAAATTAATATTTCGGGATTTTACGTAAATATTTTGGTTAGCCCTGGTTATGACCAAGTTGTACAGGGATAAAGCTTTAGATACCTTTATCCGAGGTCTCCGTGGCGACCTCCCCCGGTTGCTGGGCATAAAAGAACCCACTGACTTGCCATCTGCTTTGCACTTGTGCCTAAAGTTGGAAAACCAGACTTACCGTATCAATCACGCTTCGGGCAAAATTCAACAGAACACTTTTAGAAGCACACCTCACGCCTCCACGCTCACTACCTATACCCAATAATATGGGTTACCAAACCAGACCAATACTACCCCCAAACCCCTTCCCGGAAGGAGTGTTTAATGCTAACTTTGGACACCCACAATACCGACCAGCACCGAATAATTTTGGGCAACAATTTCGACAAGCTCCGATAGCACAACCCCCATCACACCAACCGTATCCACCACCTCGTCCGATTGCAACAAAACCCTAACCACGACCAAAGCCAATGGACGTGGACAGAAGCCTTCACTCTAGGCAAATTAATTATATGAACAGGCCTCAATTTGATGCCTCTGGTAAACGACCCCCAATACCTATTACAGATCCAGCCAAAAGACAAAGAAATTTTAATATCCAAACTGAAATCGAACAACAAACTGAGGCAGAACAAGGAGCACCGTCAATGGCCGATTACGAACAGACTTTAGCAGAACAACATGAACAGACAGACTATGAACAAACACTTGGTGAATACACAGAAGTGATTGACAGCAATGACCAAGAACCAGAGCATGACTATTCCTATCTCAATTTTTTAGGGTAACTGACTCTTCACTGCCATATTTTGAATGTAAGGTGAGGAGTGGAGAAATCTTAAAATATTTATTGATACCGGCTCTAATCGAAATTATATTCAACCAAAACATGTCTCAAACCCGTTACCAAACAAAACCATATTCAATGCTGTCCCTGTAGGTGGCGATATAGAAATAACTCATCACAAAAACGCCAATTTATTTAACGATCTAAATACAATAGTTAAATTTTTCCTATTACCAACTCTCAAAACTTTTGACACGATATTAGGCAATGACAGCTTAAAAGAATTAGGCGCAGTCATTGACACAAAAAACCAAATAATGCATTTAAAAAATGGCACAAATATTCCCATTTAAGAAAAAAAATTTGAATCAGTCAATGTAATAATACCAAGGTTGGATCACCTTACACTCAATCAGCGATTTGAATTAAATCGCTAACTTAAAAATTACCCAACCTTATTTGCCGAACCGGATGACAAACTGACCTACCTCACAAATGTGAAAGCCGAAATACGAATAAATACTGACACACCAGTTTACTCTAGATTTTATCAGTATCCAATGGCTTTAAAAACTGAGGTTGACAAACAGGTTAAAGACCTTTTAAAGAATGACATAATACGACCATCACGTTACCCATATAATTCACCTGTGTGGATCGTTCCAAAAAAACAGGATGCTTCCAACGTAAAAAAATATAGAATGGTCATTGATTATAGAAAACTGAATAATGTAACAATACCTGACAAATACCCTACACCTGACATAAACGGAGTCATTGCACAGTTAGGTAATAACAAGCTTTTTTCCGTTTTAGACCTTAAAAGCGGATTTCACCAAATTCCATTAAAAGAGAAAGGTATACAAAAAACAGCATTTTCCGTAAACAATGGAAAGTACGAGTTTACTAGGCTCCCCTTTGGTTTAAAAAATGCCCCTTCAATATTCCAACGCGCCTTTGACGACATCCTTAGGGAACACATAGGAAACATTTGCTACATTTACATTGATGACAATATTGTTTTTAGCAAAGACGAAGAGTCTCATTGCAAAAATCTGAAAACAATTTTTGAAACACTAAGTGCAGCAAACGTTAAATGCTAACTAGACAAGTGCGAGTTCTTTGAGAACAAAGTAGAATTCTTAGGATTCGTTATATCAGATAAAGGAATAGAGACTAAACCAACAAAGGTAGAAGCCATAGCTAACTATCCGAGACCAAAGACCTTAAAGGAATTAAGATCCTTTCTTGGGCTATCAGGATACTACAGGAGGTTTATACTGGGCTATGCTACAATGGCCAAGCCACTGACTGATATGCTTAGAGGGGAAGACGGACGCATTTCAAAGGGAATGTCGGCAAAGAAATTGATTCACTTAGACGATAAAGCAATAAAAGCATTCGAACAGTTGCGCAGTATACTGATATCCAAAGATGTAATACTCCAATACCAAGACTTTGATAACGAATTCACACTAACGACAGACGCCTCTGACTATGCGATAGGAGCAGTATTATCACAATCCAACAGACCAATTTCATTTATATCTAGAACACTTTCAAAAACTGAAGAACAATACAAAACGGCAAAGAAAGAAATGTTAGCAATACATTGAGCTGATATCTGATATGAGGGATATCTTTACGGTGGTTCAAAGGTAAAAATCTATACCGATCACGAACCACTTACGCACGATTGCAATTGGAAAGGTGGGATAGCTATTAGAAGGTGGAAGTCTTATTTGGATGAATATAATAAAGAATTGCTCTACAAGCCAGGGAAAGAATATGTAGTAGCAGACGCACTATCGAGGGCACCAAGGCAAGTTGAAATTAATTCATTGACAGCAACTCAACATAGCGCTCACAGTTCTAGCCACAATTTGATATCAAATGTTGAATCTCCGATTAATGTTTTTAAAAACCAAATTTTTATACTTAAAGAAGAGCCACCTGACTATAAATTTACCCTTCCATTTCCCACATTCCATAGGCATACAATATCGCAGCCAACATACTCAGACGATGATTTAATACAAATTTTAAGAAAACATCTTTATTCCACAGTCATTAATGGCATTCACACAACAGAAGATATACTCGTAATGGGCCAAATACAACGAATTTATGCAGAACATTTTCGATCTTTTAAAGTCAGATTTAGTCAAAACCGGGTAGAAGACATAGTTAATGAAAGAAATCAAGACGAACTTATCCTCATAATAGGGCACATAAAAATGCTGAAGAGAATAAAATCCAATTATCCGAAAAATGTTATTTTCCCAAAATGAAATCTAAAATTTTTCAGGTGTGCAAGGAAGGAAAATAATGGAAACTCCAATTCCTGAGTTTCCGGGACACACAATCCATATAGATATTTTCTCTACAGAAAAAAAACTGGTACTAACGGCAATTGACAAATTTTCTAAACTTGCGCAAGCAAAATTAATAAATTCAAAATCAATAGAAGACATAAGAAAACCCTTACATGACATCCTATTCTATTTTGGCGTACCAAAATACGTCGTAATGGATAATGAAAAATCTTTTAATTCCGCTACAATAACTTTTATGATGAGAGACCAGCTGGGCATACAAATTTTTAAAGCACCCCCTTATAAAAGTTCCGTAAACGGACAAATAGAACGGTTTCATTCTACCCTCGCTGAAATTATGAGATGCTTAAAAACTAAACAGGTACACCGAACTTTTGAAGAACTATTAGATTCAGCTGTCTACGAATACAACTTCACAATTCACTCTGTAACAAAAAAGCGTCCATTAGAAATATTTTTTGGCAGAAATATAACCACTGACCCAGGAGAATATGACAAAAGCAGACAAGATAACATCGAAAAACTGAAATCAAAACAAGCAACAGACTTAAAAAACCATAATGAAAAACGCAATAAGATCAAAGACTATGAGCCAGGGCAAATAGTGTTTATAAAGCAAAACACAAGACTAGGTTCTAAACTGTCCCCACGGTACAAGAAAGAAACAGTAAAAGAAAATAGACATACAACTATTACCACAGAAACAGGAAGAATCGTTCACAAGAGTAACATAAAACAAGAGTAATAATAAAATTTTTTTAGTCCGATACTGCCTAGGGAAACATGTCCGTATTCGTCTGAAGTAAGAAACATAAAATGAAATAAAAATTTTTATAATAAATACCCTCTAACTCACAATTGTTGTCCGTTTGCGGGTATCGACCCGATCGTGAGGGATCGGCCTATACCCTTAAAAAATTAATTCGTTCACTGAATAAATGATTTCATATACATTTTTTTTCTTCTTCTCCTTTTCCCCATTACAGGATTTTCTTATTTTTAATGCTTCTGCCATTAGCATTGGCAAATATGGAAATCACTAATTACACCGACGCTCAAACCGTCTCAGTGTACAAAGGATTAGGGAAACTACAAATATCATCAACTAAATTAATCCATCTAATAGACCTAGAACAGCTAGAAACAGAATTGTACAAAATACGAGAACACACAATTAATGACTTAAAAGAAAGCTACCTCTACCATACACTAACACACGAAATAGTTCAGGCATTTACCGCATTAAGTACTCTGACCTCAAAATATCGCAAAGTTCGATCAATCAATTGGATTGGTTCAGCTTGGAAATTTGTGGCAGGAAATCCGGATCATGACGACTTAACTATGATCGAAAATAATTTAAATAGCCTTATAACTAACAATAACGATCAGGTAATAATTAATAAACAACTGCAAAGTAGAATTAATAATTAAACAACAATCTCAAATATGCTTACGAACTCAATAAAAAAGGATAACAATTTTAACAATGAAATAGCAACAAGTCTGCAAAATCAGGTCAGATTGATAAAAGAAGAAATTGTAAACATTAAATATGCCATTCAATGGGCAAAAATTAACGTAATTAACACACTCCTTTTAAACGAATTTGAACTAAATGAAGTAAATAAAATATTTCAAAAAAACAATATTACCTCTTTATCAATCGAAGAAATGCTAGAATTTGTTGATGTTTCAGTATTACATAATAAAACAGCGATTATCTATGTATATCATCAAAATACCAGAACTAGACCCCACTACCTATCAAGATATGTTGATAAAACCCGTTATAAAAAATAACTCTATTGTACACTTAGAAACGAATGAAATATTCATAGCGCAAAACGAAATCATTAATGTACCCAAAAACTGTAAAATATTCAATTACTTAAAAATATGTAAAAAAGAAAGCACTGTAAATCTAAAACAAACCAAATGTATTGCTAAGTTAATTGAGGGAAATGAAGCGCTGTGTGACTTCAGTAATGCAGAACATATTCAGGAAATAAAGGAGATCGATGGCAGCTTAATATTACTTAACAACTACACCGGCAACTTAATACACAACAACATAACTTACAATCTAAAAGGAACATACCTGGTTCATTTCTGGAACGATACCGTTCAAATAAATAGCAAGCAATTCAACAATAAAGAAAAATCTATCCTAAAACCCGAAACACCAATAATTCAAATGTCACCCATAGAAGTGGAGAGGTTAAAAATTTTGTCATTGGAATCACTGGAGGCCCTCAACATCAAAAACACAAAGCACTTAAATAACATAACAACACACTCTACCATAAACCGCATCGCGATCTTGTGCTTACTGGGCACCGTCATACTTCTTTCAATAATCTCCAAAATCCACTTTAAGCCCAGAGAGAAAGTAACCATTCAAATTCAACAAGAGCTTCCCACGCTTAATAATAAACTTAAAATAAATAATTTAAAGCCAAAGCCGATACAGCCCGAATTCAACAATATTCCCTATTTCTAACACCCACTTGAGGACAAGTAGGATCCTGAGGGGGGAGAGTTAACAACAGAAACTTTTGTTACTCCTCTCGACGGCCGATACAATGAACCCTTAGTACTTTGCCTGCAAGAATTGTGCAACAAAGTATTCTAAGGAAAACAAGAGTTCAAAAATCCTAAATCAACAATATTATAAACATCCGCCGCGACGAACCCACGCAACACCGAAATTGCAGAGATTGCAATTCGATCCAGCTCAATCAAGTTCAAACCACTCCAATGCTCCGCCTAGCTGCCGATCACGCCATCAGCGACGACGCCAACGTTCTGCCGACGCCTCTGCCAGACACCCACAGCTTACTTAGGGCTTACTCTAATTCTCAATGTTCAGTTCCTAATTTGAATCCGAAATAAAAAGTCAACTTCGCAGATTGGACTCGTTTTAATTTCCACAAAGGAAAATATTAACTTGTAACCTCCTGTCACTCTTATAGTGGATTGAAGCAGACGATCTCGTGAATTTTAACGAAAATGGAGATCGAGATCGTCTGCTTTCAATCCCTTTTAACCCCAAACCAAAAACCCACCCTTTCAAAATATAATAAACCTATATAATAAAAAAAAAATAAGGACAAAAATATTTAAAGAAGGAGGAGGGGAAAAAAAAAAAAAAAAAAAAAACCAAATAAAAAAAAAAACGAGCCTCTGAGACGTTTTCGCCAAGAACACCTAATGGAAGGATTGATGCTTCTATTATTTGGTAGCCGTGCATTAACACTTTATGAACCGTTGCCGACATTGGAAACCATACACTATGGGGAATTTGACCAGTTTTTTTTTACAAAAATGTGTTTTTCACAAGTATGCAAATTCGCAGTATTTGAGTGTTAATACATTGGAAATATATCAAACTGTTATGTTACAACCTGGAAATGTTAACTTAACAGTCCAATGCTAAAATATCAGCTGTTAAAGTCAGCGTTTGCAAGCTAGCAGAACTAGGCCTCATTGCGCTCGATTTTGAAGTGCAACTTTAAGTTCTTAATTTTTCCAAACGCCAATGTTAAACGTTCTAAATTGAGAGGGATACTTATTTTTAGGGTTTTTTTCTATGCGTTGTTATAAATAGTTTGATTATTTAGTGCACGTTTTCCTAAAAATTTTTACATTTAGTGAGTAGTGTTTACGTGTAGTTTAAGATAAGAAAAATTCAACCTTGAAAAGGGCTACAAAAAATGTTCAAATTTGTTCAACATGTGTCTATATACATATTGTAGAGGCATCAATTCCCTATTCAGATCATCTAGTCTCTAACTGCGCTTTTTGCGGTTTTTTGAGAAAAGTCATTTTTTAGGAAGCAACATCTCGATAAAAATGCGTAATTGTGGCGCAAGCAATGGTGAGGTTGTGAGAATGAAAATCTAATATTCACTTTAATTAGTGAGATATCACATACAATTAAGTTGGAACGAGGCTGATCGGGCCGCTATATCGCATAGCTGCCATACAATCTATCGGCCGATTTTTGTTATTTTTCAAGATATGGCTTTCAAACTTATACCATATTACTTTTTAATGATCTTGAATATAATCTTAAAATTTCATCAAAATCGGACAACTATAAAGTGTAGCTGCCATACAAATTATTTGTCACATGACGAGTTTTGGGTTTAATTAGGAAGGATGGGGCTACGCCCACATTTTATAAATATGTCTTAGGACTTACATAATAATATAAAACAAGAGCAACAGTCGAGCGGCACGCGACAGTGGGATACCCTTCGACCTGTTTGAAACGTAAAGAGTCAATAATTGTACAATACTTCTACTTAATAGAAATATCGTAACGTAAGCCTTTATATGCGTCTGTGTATGAATACGTGTATATGCGTGTATCAATTCATTGGTCAAGCACAAATGTATGTATGTGTGTGTGTGCGTTTGAATGCAAAAAATGCGTGTGCATAGAAAAGAAGAGAAGAAGAACAGATGGCGCTACGCGCTCGAATTCTCTTTCCTTTTCTTTCCGACATGAGCATTGCAATGACGTCACAGCTGGCTGGTCTGTATACAAAATCAAAGAGAACAAGGTTTTTGTTTAACAACTTCTGTGTTTGTAGTCCGATCGGATTGGAATTTTAACATTATGTTGGTATTATAATTAGCTAAGTATAGTTGTTTACGGGTACACTGATTTGTGCAACCGCCTTACTTTCGTAGTTTTATTATGCTGAAAAGCAAGGATTTTAATTTATTAATTTTTATTGTGCCGCTGCACTTTTTACATGTTTTTCGAGATGAGACTGTATTGCAAGTGAGTTGATTTAGACTTAACAGCTGCTAACATAAGACTTAACAGGTTCTTAGCATAAATTTAACAGATGATTAGAACATAGATTTAAACAGCTGATTCTAATCGTATGGCAACCTTGAGCAATTAGATAAAGCAGTGATCTGCCGCCAACAATAGTCTTACTCAGAATGTTGTATCTTTTATATGTCGCTCGCAAATCAGCTTTAAAGATGAAATTATTGATTTGCGTGGGCGGGGGGGGCGTGGCACCCAACATTTGAAATAAACTTCACCTGTCCCGGATCAACAGAAACCTTCATGCCAAATTTGGTGTCTCTAGCTTTTATAATAGCTGAGATCTGTGTGTTCATCCGGACATCCAGACATCCAGACATCCGGACAGACAGACAGACATGGCTTAATCGACTCGGCTTGTGATCCTGAGCAAGAATATATATACTTTGTGGGGTCTCCCACGCCTCCTTCTGCCTGTTACATACATTTGCACAAAGTTAGTATACCCTTTTTTGACCATTTTCAATGGTCGAAAGGTATAAAAAAACTCCATCTCAAAATTTTACTTAGATCAAGAGTTATTAATAAATGTAAAAAAACAGGCCAAATTCCGCATAGTGCCATGGATACAAGGACATATATCGAGTTATGATTTTCTGGCAATATTTTTTAAATTGTGTTGGATCAATTGGTAGGTGACAAGAAATAGCAATTAAAATATTGCTAAAATATGCAATGAGGAATTCATCAAGACCTAAAATTTCAGCTAATAGATTAGGTTGTGCAAACGCCCTCCTTGCTGTATTACCGTCGTTGGTATTACCATTGCCATTCTGCTTAGGCTTATCCTTATGTAGAGCCATAGCATTCCACATCTGCTTCTGAATCGTCTTTTTTTGTTTCGCCATTTCTTCTTTTCCATTTTCATCTCTCACTTGCCATTTTTTAAGATTCAGTCTATATGCAATTTTAAGAATGAGATCAAAAAATCGAATACAGGCATGTAGAGGACTTATGCCATATTTTAATGCTTTATGTCTTGGCTTAAATTTTGGTGAGTCCATATAAGCATTATCCAAGAAGTCTTTTGACTCGCTCCACATATCGGCCACAATTGGCAAGATTTAGTTTCAGTCAAAATGTTTAAAACTTTTCCATCCAAAAGTGTCATTTGAAGATCATATTCAACTGAAATTGATTTTCCATTTACAACGGTGCAGACATATGAAGACAAAGCTTGACTGGTCTACAAAATCTAATCGACTGAAAAGTACGATTTATCCAAAAGACATTTCCAATATGGTCCATTAATTTTAGGAGGATTATTGTTTTCGCAAAAAGCGAGTCGTCAGAAAGCAATGAATCACATCCAAAAAAGTGTTGCTTAAAGCTGCTTTGTCCGGTTGTTCCGTCAAATCCATAGCTTACAATAAGGGTCAGACTTAAAGTATTGCCAAGCTGCTCAAATAAATCTTCTTGCATTTGAATTATACGGCAACTAGTGTGGTCTAAAAGACTTTGCAGCGGGACTTCAGCAACTGACTTGGTTACATTAATATCAAAAGATCTACATTTTAACTTCGCTTCTCTCACTTTGTTGTAAGCAGCTAAAAGTTCACAAGATCGAGAAATGCTAAGCTCGCGAAAGTTGATGCATTGACTTTTACTCAATGAATTTTCAAGCAGATATGCTAAAGCCTCATCCTCCGTTAGTCGAACCGAGTCATTTTTCTGAGTAAAAAGATTTTTTCTAGCCTTATTGGAGTCACTCGGAATAAAAAATTTATTTTTTAACACAAGGGCTGTATCTTTATCGTTCGATTTTTTTGCCGAAACTGCAGCGGCATGCACAAGAAGAGGTGTGTTGTGACCCAGATTTACAGCTAAATCGGTTGCCAATTTTCTCTTCTGACGGGGACCGGCGTTAATATGTTCAATGGGTGGGCGTCCACTCCAACAATGAACCTACTGTTAAAACCATGTTGGACGAAAGCCATTTGGTATGCTTTGTCTTAAATCTGGCCATATTTCTATTACAATTTGCCAAATTCTTTTTTATGTAAAGGTGAAAGCTTCTCACTTTGGTGTTGATTTCATCCTATTTCTATGTGCTTAAGTCGAATTCTTTCAGTTCATCATAAATTCAACTCGAAACGGAAGATGCGCTACGATTGTTTTGTATGTAGATAGCAAGCAGTTGCTCATGGGCGAACTCAACCACAGCTGTTATATTAAGGATTATACACATCGGAGCAAAAAGGAGCAAAATAGATTTTTAAAATTAGTTTATATACACTTTGCACTATAATGACACATAATTACTTTTTGGCACAAAATTAGTTATACTCCACAAAAGACGTGTAAGCAGGTTAGCTTTTTTCTAAACAAAAAACACATTATTAAACAGGAACGAAATTTTTTTTAATACAAATATTCTACATACCTTGGTCCTTCTTTTCCATAATTTTTGTAAAAATTGGTTAAACCACAAAAATTTTGGCACGCTCACAAGTCAACAAATTTTTCCTGCGCTTTTTAGTTTCGCGCGCATGCAATCAAACAGTTGACTTAGAAGGCCCCCCAAAATAAAAGGGGGATCAAATCAACTTAAATCTCTTCATTCATTTTTTCGAAGTATATACTATTCAAATCTTATTATTAAAACAGGTTTACTTTCTATGAAAAATTTGAATTTTCGTCGAAAAATCGGCTCGCTGGCCCAATGTGCAACCTTACAATGTTATGGAAATTCATTGTGCCCCCGTGGATTTATACGAAATCCAACGGCCATTACAATTTTTTTTAAATCATATTATTTTCCATTATAGTTTTACTTGAAGACTCGGATAATATGCTTTTATATAAAACATACGGAGAGTCATTCCACATTACTAACTTTAATTTTTGTTATAATATTATGAATGAAGCAAGAGACTTTAACTTGAATTTAAAACAAAAATAATAATACTTTAACCAGGTATCAATGAACAACACAATATAAAATTCGATAACAGGTACACCAGATGACACGGTAACAATACAAAATAAAACCAATGACTAAGTGGAAAATAGCAATGAAAAAAAAATCAAATTAAGCATGCAATTTTGAAGGATATAGAATATTTACTATATTAACAAAACACCCCTTTAGACAAAGAATACGTCATGAAATAACAAATGTTATAACTGTTGTCTCTAGACTTACAAAATTTGCAAGACGCAATAACATTTTCTAAAGCCAATATAATGTATTCTAAGATCTTTAATTACCACGATGTGGCTGATACATTTACTCTTTAATAATCTAACATTACAATAAAAGACCTAATGGATGTTTCTTCATTTTTCAATAATATTATATAAAGTTTTAAACCTATTATTACCTAAAATACCATGTAATCACATATAGTTGAAAGTTGTATCACGCAAAAGCAATATCACAAAATCGATTAATTTTATAACAAAGAAATTCACAACATATTCGGCCAAATTCAAAACATAAATAATTGCTTTGTAGATCTATGGTACTACCATAAATCAAAAATTTGCAGTTTGTAAGAAAATACATGAACAAATCTATTTGTCAAAACAATTGTTAACGTACATAATATAGCCTACACCAATAATAAGCAGAAACAGTTAAATTAATCGCAAAAAATAGATTTAAAAATTACCTTTTAACTGTATATCTACAAAGCAAGAATACAGGACTTAAATTTTAAGGACAAATATATTATTACACCACTTGAGAAAAACGATCTTGAAATAACGCTTGCAATAATTATAATCATTTTAATCTATTTCATGTTGAACCCTCTAATGTACGTTTTCCCCAATATAATTTCAAGCAATATTAATTCCATCAATTCAAAATATTCTTCAGTTACTAAAACCTAATACAAATTAAAAATTAGAAATTGATTTTGCTTGATTCATAAATGAGAAAATAGATTAATTATCAGATGCCTATAGAATCGGGGACGAATCATTTTAAGAAATAGTGATAACCGATCTCAGTTTCCTTTGGTTACTATAGAAATTGTAAACAATATTATTATTCACAGTCGCCTAACAGCTTTTACATAATTAATTCGCGGCCTGCGCCCTAAAACCAAAAAAAATCTTGATCGCTCTTTCTTAGTATCGAAACATTTGGGCAACCATAAACACAATCTCTTTGACACTCCCGAGTCTCTCCGCTGTAAGCCCAGCCTGCGTCACTTGTTATCTGGCACTAGAACTTTGTGTTGCGCTTATAATTTATGAAGAAGTGTAATGGTCGCCAAGGCACTATTGAAACGAATTACAAAATTTGTCGTTTTATCGCAATACTTTTTGGTAGCCATAAAAATATAACTGATTTTAGTTATCTAAGTCAT
>JAECXB010001098.1:0-65195 GCA_018151435.1 Zaprionus africanus
CTCACGATCGATCTTAAGATAGAGGCCCAATACCTGACTCGAGAAGGTGATTCCAGGGAAGAGATCAGGGATTGGCTTTATGGAGTGTAGCAGACTAGGTGGCAAACTCACAACAAGGGAGATGGACCTACCAGCTGATCCCAGACCTTCCCGAGTGGGCAGGGTGCGAACACAAAGTGGTGGACTATCACTTGACCCAGTTTCTCACCGATCAAGATTGCTTCCGGGGTTACCTCTTCAGGTTTCGCCATGTGGACTCAGCCCTGTGTCTATTCTGTAGCGACTCAGCCGAAACAGCGGAGCATATCCTACTGCACTGTGCTAGGTTTCGTACTGAGAGGGAGATACTGGAGACTCTTGCTGGAACTCCGCTCAGCCCGAGAAGTCTAATGCGCACTATGCTGGCGGAAAAAACAGTGTGGGAAAGGGCTCATGGCATCATCATGGATATGATGAAACGTGCTCTCATTGACGAGACGGCCAGCAGACCCGTTAGATAAAGAGCACTCCCGTGTGGTGGCGTGCCAAAAATACCACCTCAGCGGGTTGGGCTTGTCGTAAAAGGCGACTAAAGAGTTAGCGAAGGAGCGTTACGCAGCAACGCACCAAGTGGAGGATTGCGATCTGGCACCACATCCTGCTCACCGAAGTAATACCTTGGCTGGAAGTCCCGGTGAGCGAAGCAAGGACTGGAGAGCATACGGAGGTTTTTGTTTAGTAAATAGGCGTAACTCTACTTAGAGATTTATGAATCGTGCATGCCATCTACGGACGGTGGATGGTGTTTTTCGAAGATTTTATTTTCCTGCTGTATTTGTAATAACAAAATAAACAAGAGCAACAGTCGAGCGGCACGCGACAGTGGGGACCCTTCGACCTTCTGAAAACGTAAAGAGTCAATAATTGTACAATACTTCTACTTAATAAAAAAATCGTAACGTAAGCCTTTATATGCGTCTGTGTATGAATACGTGTATATGTATGTAGCAGTTCATTAGTCAAGCGCAAATGTATGTATGTGTGTGTGTGCGTTTGAATGCAAAAAATGCGTGTGCATAAAAAAGAAGAGAAGAACAACAGATGGCGCTGCGCGCTCGCATTCTCTTTCCTTTTCTTTCCTACATGAGCATTGCAATGACGTCACAGCTTGCTGGTCTGTCTACAAAATCAAAGCGAACAAGGTTTTTGTTTAATATCTTCTGTGTTTGTTCTTCGATCGGATTGGAATTTTGACATTATGTCGGTAGTATAATTAGCTAAGTATAGTCTTACTCAGAATGTTGTATCTTTTATATGTCGCTCGCAAATCAGCTTAAAAGATGAAATTATTGATTTGCGTGGGCGGGGGGCGTGGCACCGAACATGTGAAATAAACTTCACCTGTCCCGGATCAACAGAAACCTTCATACCAAATTTGGTGTGTCTAGCTTTAATAATAGCTGAGATCTGTGTGTTCATCTGGACATACAGACATCCAGACATCCAGACAGCCAGACATCCAGTCTTCCAGACATCCGGACAGACAGACAGACATGGCTTAATCGACTTGGCTAGTGATCCTGAGCAAGAATAATCTTAATTTTTGACCATTTTTAATGGTCGAAGGGTATAAAAAGAAAAAACACGAGCACGCTCAGAGAGCGCCCACCGCAAGCTCACGCACACAGACGCCAGCACACGAGCACGCGCAGAGAACGCCCCAGCGCATGCACTCATAGAGCGGCGCTCTTAACAGATGCACGCGCTCAACAACCGAAGGGACCGCACGCACACAGACGCCCACGCACACGCACGCACACCAACGTCTGCGCATGAGCGCACTGCCTTCCCTAACTAACCGCAGAACCATGCTAGGGGTCGTATTTATTAACAACCTTATGCAAGGTGACATTGATAGTGAGGCCTTGGTAAGGCAGCTACACTTCTCTGTTCCTTGCAGCAGTACTCGCTATTTCCTTCCACTAACACTTCCTTATTGTAGATCGAACTATGCACTGCATGATCCTTTCAGGGTATTATGTTCGGACTACAATAAGCTCCAACACGTCATAGCTAGCACCAACACTATCGCTGCTATGAAGCTCTTAATTCTTTCCTATCTAGCACGTAATTAGTAATTAGTATTAATCTTCCTCGATATTCTATTCCTATTTGCATGCCGCGTTCTATCGCCTCTTCTTTTTTAGAATTTCTCCCCGCGTTTCTATTCGCGTTTCTATTCGCGTTTCTGTTCGCGTTTCTACCGCGTTTTCGTGTCGTCCGTTATGCGACGGTGCTTCTCGGTCGGTTAGGCGGGAGGTGGACTTCGTTTGGGTTCCGCGCGCAACAAGCATCGGCTTGGTGTCGTTGGTGCTAGTCAGGGACTTAGGAAATAGTTTTAGTAACATAAATGAAAAAAAGGAATAAAGTGATAGTTTCAAATTAAAATAGTGCGAGGGCCACGGTACTTAGTGCGAGAGCCGCCAGTGGAGAGAGGCCAAAAAGTCAGTCAAACTAGCGGCGCTCGCAAACAGGATGTCTTTTTAAGGAGTTTTATCGTAGGGAAATTTTAAATCATTCGAAATGTGTTGTTTTTTCGTAGAAACTCCGTGTGTATATGAGTATGTTTTTTTTTTTTTACTGATATGTATACGGCAGGAAAAATGAAATCTTCGAAAGATACCATCTACAGCGCGTAGATGGCATGCACGATTCATTACCCTCCATATAGGGAGGGAGTGCCAGTTGAGGTATTACGTCGGTGAGCAGGATGTGATGCCAGATCGCAATCCCTCTCCTCCTGCGTTGCCATGCTGCGTGACGCTCCTTCCTTGAGTCTTCCCTAGTAGCCTTTTACGACAAGCCGAGTCCGCTGTGGTAGTATTCTTGCCCGCCACCACACGGGGGTACTTCTCAGGCAAAATTTCTGTTGGCCATCTCGTCCGTCCGGACACGCTTCATCATTTGGACTATGATCCCGTGTGCCCTCTTCCAGACGCCTTTTTCCGCCACCATAGCGGCAATCAAGTCTCTCGGGCAGAGCGGTGCTCCAGTGAGTGACTCGACCTGTTCTTTCTCCGCGGTGAACCTTGAGCAGTGCAGAAGGATATGTTCTGCTGACTGCACCTCGTGTGCGCAATAAAGGCACATGGTTGAATCCACGTGGTGGAACCTATATAGGACCCCTCGGAAGCAGCCATGATCCGTGAGGAACTGCGTTAAGTTATAATCCACCACTTAGTGCTCGCACTCTACCCTTTCCACTAGGTTGGGTATGAGCTGGTACGTCCTTCGCCCTCGTTGCGACGCTTGCCACCTGGTCTGCCAGACTCCTGCGATCCATTCTCGTATGTCTGTCAGGGTAACCCCTTCTCGCGCTAAGTATTGTCCTTTAATCTCCAGATCAATTGGTGTGAGGCATGCTATCGCATGCGCCGCGTCATCGGATATGGTTCTAAAACCTCTGATGAGTCTTAGCGCCATTGTCCGAGATACTGCACGCGCACTGTCTAGATAGGGAGACTTTGTTGGTCACCGTACTCCAAATAGGAGTAGCGTAGAGCAGCGTTGCCTTCGTAACCGCCACGGGTAGCTCCTTGCCAGTAATCTGGGTCCTCCCACGTTGGGCATGATTCTTGCAAGTGCTGCAGCCTACCTGCTGGCATATGTTGCGTGGTCCTTAAACGAGAGCCTTCGGTCTATAAGTACTCCCAAATATTTCAATCTATCAGATGAGACTATTTGTACTCCCTTGACTAGCACTTGCACGTTCTTGACTCTCTTCCTGCAGCTCAGCAGAACAATTTCGGTCTTATGCGCAGCGATTTCTAAGCCTACTTTCTCCAGCCAATCGATGGTCGAATTAATCGTGGCATTGCTGATGACCTGGAGCTCCGAAATTGTCTTGGCAACAGCTGTTACCGCATTGTCGTCGGTGAAACTGTGCAGCTCCACATTGCTGGGCTTTCTGACGCTCAGTATTCCATCATACATGATTTTCCAAAGAATCGGCCCAAGTACCGACCATTGAGGAACACCTGCAAAGACATAGTGGCATCTTGGACCCGCTTCTGTTTCGTACCAAAGCACGCGGTCCCTAAAGTTCCTTCCAATTGCTATCCTTATATATTCGGGAATCCCCATTTCGCGCATTGCGCCAAGGATGTTCGGCCATCTCGCTGTATTGAAGGCCCCTTGTCTTTCGGCAGAAGGACTAGCTTCATCCGTTTCCAACGCCTGGGGAAGACCCGTCCAGAAGACACTATTGGAATACGTCCCTGAAGAACTCGGGTCTTGCGATGGCATCTGCATTGATGACTACGCCAGGGATACCGTCAAAGCCAGGAGCTTTGTTCAGCTTGATCCTCTTTGCAGCTTCGATGACTTCACATGTTGTAATGCATTGGAAGTTGGGGGCGGGGGATTCTAGCGCGGGTTGCCAGAGCGTGTCCTGTGCTGGGAAAAGCTCCGACACGATGCTGGCCAGGGCGGCTGGATCCTGTGGAGTTCCTCCTCCAGTAGCTTTCAATTTTCAATAGCTATTTCGTAGGCGAGACCCCAGGGGTTTTCGTCTACGCTTGCTGTCAGGTCTTTGAACGCGTTCGCTTTGGCTGCAGATATCCCGTTTTTGAACTCTGCGCGCTTTACTCTGTAGGTCTCTATGCATAGGGCATGGTGTGAATGCCCTCTGGCGCACTGCGCTCGCCTCCTTGCTCTGAGGCATTCCGTCCGAAGCTGGTGAAAGCTGGAGCTCCACCAGAATACAGGCTTACGTTTTGCGTACTTTTTCTCGGCATAGATGCATCGCAAGTTGCTTTAAGCATACCCATGAATCCTGTTACCATGGACTCCGCATGTCCGGTTCGGGTCTCCATAGTGTCTATCTGGAATGTCCGCATATCATTGTCCAGCTTCCTGATGTCCCATGCTTGGCCTAGGGTACTTTTCTGCTGTCTAGGTTTCGGCCTCGTAGTTGTAATACTGAACGTGATTAGAGTATGGTCGCTCAGTGTTACGCCCTCTTACACCCTCCAGTTCGCGTTAGCCGCTAGTAATCTGCTGGCAAAGGTGACATCTATAAAAGACGTACCTCTGTCGTTGTTAAACGTCGGCTTTAGGCCGTCGTTCTGCAGCACGACGTCTAGCATGTTCATGGCATCTATGACTGCTTGTCCTCTAGAGTTGGACGCTCTACTACCCCATTCTGTAGCCCAGGCATTGAGGTCTCCTCCTGTGACTATTGGTCGGCGCCCACATGCATGATCAACAACTTTTTAAAGCGTGTCATCGAATTGCTCCGGGCTGTCGCTATGTGGAGCGTAGCAGCTGTATAGATGTATTCCATTGATTTTGGCGTATGCCGCGCATTGGCAAGGTCTCTTCCATGAATACGCTATTATTCGCGTTTCTATTCGCGTTTCTGTTCGCGTTTCTACCGCGTTTTCGTGTCGTCCGTTATGCGACGGTGCTTCTCGGTCGGTTAGGCGGGAGGTGGACTTCGTTTGGGTTCCGCGCGCAACAAGCATCGGCTTGGTGTCGTTGGTGCTAGTCAGGGACTTAGGAAATAGTTTTAGTAACATAAATGAAAAAAGGAATAAAGTGATAGTTTCAAATTAAAATAGTGCGAGGGCCACGGTACTTAGTGCGAGAGCCGCCAGTGGAGAGAGGCCAACAAGTCAGTCAAACTAGCGGCGCTCGCAAACAGGATGTCTTTTTAAGGGGTTTTATCGTAGGGAAATTTTAAATCATTCGAAATGTGTTGTTTTTTCGTAGAAACTCCGTGTGTATATGAGTATGTTTTTTTTTTTTTACTGATATGTATACGGCAGGAAAAATGAAATCTTCGAAAGATACCATCTACAGCGCGTAGATGGCATGCACGATTCATTACCCTCCATATAGGGAGGGAGTGCCAGTTGAGGTATTACGTCGGTGAGCAGGATGTGATGCCAGATCGCAATCCCTCTCCTCCTGCGTTGCCATGCTGCGTGACGCTCCTTCCTTGAGTCTTCCCTAGTAGCCTTTTACGACAAGCCGAGTCCGCTGTGGTAGTATTCTTGCCCGCCACCACACGGGGGTACTTCTCAGGCAAAATTTCTGTTGGCCATCTCGTCCGTCCGGACACGCTTCATCATTTGGACTATGATCCCGTGTGCCCTCTTCCAGACGCCTTTTTCCGCCACCATAGCGGCAATCAAGTCTCTCGGGCAGAGCGGTGCTCCAGTGAGTGACTCGACCTGTTCTTTCTCCGCGGTGAACCTTGAGCAGTGCAGAAGGATATGTTCTGCTGACTGCACCTCGTGTGCGCAATAAAGGCACATGGTTGAATCCACGTGGTGGAACCTATATAGGACCCCTCGGAAGCAGCCATGATCCGTGAGGAACTGCGTTAAGTTATAATCCACCACTTAGTGCTCGCACTCTACCCTTTCCACTAGGTTGGGTATGAGCTGGTACGTCCTTCGCCCTCGTTGCGACGCTTGCCACCTGGTCTGCCAGACTCCTGCGATCCATTCTCGTATGTCTGTCAGGGTAACCCCTTCTCGCGCTAAGTATTGTCCTTTAATCTCCAGATCAATTGGTGTGAGGCATGCTATCGCATGCGCCGCGTCATCGGATATGGTTCTAAAACCTCTGATGAGTCTTAGCGCCATTGTCCGAGATACTGCACGCGCAGTGTCTAGATAGGAGACTTTGTTGGTCACCGTACTCCAAATAGGAGTAGCGTAGAGCAGCGTTGCCTTCGTAACCGCCACGGGTAGCTCCTTGCCAGTAATCTGGGTCCTCCCACGTTGGGCATGATTCTTGCAAGTGCTGCAGCCTACCTGCTGGCATATGTTGCGTGGTCCTTAAACGAGAGCCTTCGGTCTATAAGTACTCCCAAATATTTCAATCTATCAGATGAGACTATTTGTACTCCCTTGACTAGCACTTGCACGTTCTTGACTCTCTTCCTGCAGCTCAGCAGAACAATTTCGGTCTTATGCGCAGCGATTTCTAAGCCTACTTTCTCCAGCCAATCGATGGTCGAATTAATCGTGGCATTGCTGATGACCTGGAGCTCCGAAATTGTCTTGGCAACAGCTGTTACCGCATTGTCGTCGGTGAAACTGTGCAGCTCCACATTGCTGGGCTTTCTGACGCTCAGTATTCCATCATACATGATTTTCCAAAGAATCGGCCCAAGTACCGACCCTTGAGGAACACCTGCAAAGACATAGTGGCATCTTGGACCCGCTTCTGTTTCGTACCAAAGCACGCGGTCCCTAAAGTTCCTTCCAATTGCTATCCTTATATATTCGGGAATCCCCATTTCGCGCATTGCGCCAAGGATGTTCGGCCATCTCGCTGTATTGAAGTCGTTTCTGACGTCCAGCGTGCTTATGGCGCAGTACTTTTTACTGCCGCCTAACCATCGATCACCTTCGAGTGCATTCTTGGCTACGTTGGTTACTGCCGTGGGAGCGTGGAGCGTGCCCATCCCTTTCCGTAAGCCACACTGGTGGCTATGCAGTCCTGTGGGACTCTCTGTAAATAGCTCTATGCGCGCGTACAGTATGCGCTCGAAGAGCTTACCCACAATGTCGAGTAGATATAAGGGGCGGTAGCTGCCTACTGAATTTGCAGGCCCCTTGTCTTTCGGCAGAAGGACTAGCTTCATCCGTTTCCAACGCCTGGGGAAGACCCGTCCAGAAGACACTATTGGAATACGTCCCTGAAGAACTCGGGTCTTGCGATGGCATCTGCATTGATGACTACGCCAGGGATACCGTCAAAGCCAGGAGCTTTGTTCAGCTTGATCCTCTTTGCAGCTTCGATGACTTCACATGTTGTAATGCATTGGAAGTTGGGGGCGGGGGATTCTAGCGCGGGTTGCCAGAGCGTGTCCTGTGCTGGGAAAAGCTCCGACACGATGCTGGCCAGGGCGGCTGGATCCTGTGGAGTTCCTCCTCCAGTAGCTTTCAATTTTCAATAGCTATTTCGTAGGCGAGACCCCAGGGGTTTTCGTCTACGCTTGCTGTCAGGTCTTTGAACGCGTTCGCTTTGGCTGCAGATATCCCGTTTTTGAACTCTGCGCGCTTTACTCTGTAGGTCTCTATGCATAGGGCATGGTGTGAATGCCCTCTGGCGCACTGCGCTCGCCTCCTTGCTCTGAGGCATTCCGTCCGAAGCTGGTGAAAGCTGGAGCTCCACCAGAATACAGGCTTACGTTTTGCGTACTTTTTTCTCGGCATAGATGCATCGCAAGTTGCTTTAAGCATACCCATGAATCCTGTTACCATGGACTCCGCATGTCCGGTTCGGGTCTCCATAGTGTCTATCTGGAATGTCCGCATATCATTGTCCAGCTTCCTGATGTCCCATGCTTGGCCTAGGGTACTTTTCTGCTGTCTAGGTTTCGGCCTCGTAGTTGTAATACTGAACGTGATTAGAGTATGGTCGCTCAGTGTTACGCCCTCTTACACCCTCCAGTTCGCGTTAGCCGCTAGTAATCTGCTGGCAAAGGTGACATCTATAAAAGACGTACCTCTGTCGTTGTTAAACGTCGGCTTTAGGCCGTCGTTCTGCAGCACGACGTCTAGCATGTTCATGGCATCTATGACTGCTTGTCCTCTAGAGTTGGACGCTCTACTTCCCCATTCTGTAGCCCAGGCATTGAGGTCTCCTCCTGTGACTATTGGTCGGCGCCCACATGCATGATCAACAACTTTTTAAAGCGTGTCATCGAATCGCTCCGGGCTGTCGCTATGTGGAGCGTAGCAGCTGTATAGATGTATTCCATTGATTTTGGCGTATGCCGCGCATTGGCAAGGTCTCTTCCATGAATACGCTACTGCAACATTTGATTACCGCCTTCCCTAATTCGTCAAAGTGCACTTCTGACTTATTTACACCAGGAAGGTATGGTACGCTCAGTAGCATTACGTCCACATTGCGCTCCCTTGCTGTCTGCGCCAGGAGGTTTTTTGCAGCCGCGCAATGGTTGACGTTTAGCTGGATGATATTAATTTGGTCCAGCATCATTTTGTCGACTCTAAGCTCCTTTGCCTATACTCGCCTTGTACGTGGGGCATGCGAAACTACCTGAAGCATGTTTTCTGTCCACACCGCTGCTGCAAATCAGACACCATGGCGGCGCTACACAGCCCTTAGCTTTGTGTCCATGCTCGCCACACCGCAGGCAGCAGTCCGAGCGGTCCTCTAATTTGCAGTTGATAGCTCGATGACCGTATCCCAAGCACCAGTAACATCTTGTTGGACGTATATCCTGGACGATGCGACACCGTGACCATTCTACTGTTACCGAACCTCTTTTGAGTACTTGCGTCGTTTGCACTAAGCATCACTGTCGCAGTTTGGGTTCCATCCCGCATTTTACGCCAGCCGCGCACATCCTCAGGTTTCACCAGTATGCCTTCGTATTGGGAGGCCAGGCATCTTTGGAGTTCGTCAATGCCACTGCATGTTAAAGCCACTCTCTGCGCTCCAGTGCGTACTGCGGCCATATCTTTAAGGGACTCCTCTATAGCTCCTCTGATTTAAGGAAAGCTGGCGGAGGCTTTGCCGTATACCTCGATTAACAGCTCACCCTGTTGGGTCCTTCGAATTTTCTTGACTTATTTGCCCATGTCGCTTAAGCTTGGATCTGCTTTAAGATTACAGAGCATGCCATCGTACGAATCTTCGCGGGCTTTTTTACAATAAGTGCCTCCGGCTTCTTCCGCAAACGTTTAGGCATCACCTTAGCCCACTCCTCCTTCTTACTTGCCTCCTGTAGCTGGATCGATCTTGAGTTGAGTGCAGCCAGATCCGTGATTGCGCCTTTAGTTACTTTAGTTACGTGGCGCTACGTCTCGAATGCGGTTATCAGCGTATGAATTTTGACATTCATCATGCACAGTAAGCTCCTCAGGTCCTCGTTCTTGTAGACCGACAGGTCTAATGGCCTGATTGGCGAAACAGGAGGGGTTTTACAGAGACTTTTTGTGTCGGCACGCTGATAAGTTCCGAAACCTTCTTCGTAACTGTTAACGAAGGTGCTGCAGGAGCCAAGTTCCCCACTACTGCAGCATTGCGGTTGTTGGGTTTTGGGGTCAGCGTCTGAGGGACGGCTGGCACAACCACCGGAACTGGGATACGAGCTCCACGCTCAGTAATTCCACCTCCTCTTATGGGAGACGTGGACATTCTAGCGCTTCTCTTGAATGGGGCGACCTCGTCGGTGGCAGTGCCCGCCGCTGTGCCGTCCATTTATTGGCAAGCGTCAACGGATTTGCCTCTGCGGACGTGGAGCACCTAGTTTAGCAAGGGTCTCACGTAGGCCACGGATTTCTTCTCTGATGGAGGTTATTCCGCCCCTACACGGTATATGTGTGTGTATGTGTGTAGGTGTGCCTGTAGGTGTGGACAGCGGTGCACCGACTGTACTAAGGTTTCCACTGGTGCAATGACGGTCAAATCCCGTTGCATACAGTGGAGCCTCAGTATAGCCATGTGGAGGAGTAGTGCATACAGGGTGTTTAAAAGGTGCCGGAGTTTCAGTGGTGCGCTGACGGTCAAATCCCGTCGCAAACAGTGAACAGTGGCACAGGCACGCAGGTCTCAGGTGCTGACGGTCAAATCCCGGCTCCCTAAGACTCAACTGCGATACTTTCTCCGCCTTCGGTCACCGACAGATCACCCCACTCTCCCCCTCACCACTAAAGTCGACCTCGCCTATGCCTTCCCCCCTTTGACCCAAATATCTACGCCCCCTCGTCCAGAGTCTCAGCACATTTACAAATTTTCTTGCAAAGGTAGTCCTGGCGCGATTGAGCCCACCCCAGCCCTAGAAAGCTACCTTTCAATATATAGTTTATGGGGTCGGAGATACCTCCTTCTGCCTGTTACTCACATTTGCGTTCCGACAGACAGACATGGCTTAATCGATTTGGCTAGTGATGCTGAGCAAGAATATATACACTTTGTGGGGTCTCCCTCGCCTCCTTCTGCCTGTTACATACATTTGCACAAAGTAAGTAAACCTTTTTTTGACCATTTTCATTGGACGAAGAGTATAAAAACGATAAACAAGAAAAAATTATTTATAAACTAACCTTGTCTATTCTTCCTGCCTTTAAACATTGATAATGTGCGCTGATATAGTTAGCAATGATCGGCTGGAGTTTTTTTTAGTCACAGCATCGCAGGTGAAAGCACTTCCTTTATTTTGCTTAGCATCTCGACTACGATCAACTTTGATTGTTTATATTTTTCTTCCAATAATGTCGTTACCTGAAAACCGAACTGGCATGTTATCCTTCATTACATAAACAAATTAAAATAAATTTCTAAATTAAGTATGGCGTATTGTCTACATATGTATATGTAACGCAAACTTTTGCATCAGTTTTACATAGAAAACGCGCCACTTTAAATGCTTACTTATTTTGGCATTTCAGATATATATTAAAGTGCCTATTTATAATGTGGGTTACTAGGTAACTGGAGTTTCCGCTTGGTTTAATTGTTTTTGCGCATATTTTGCACTTGTCGGTGCCGTTTTTAATATCGTAACAATTATCTTTGATTTGCATGACGCTCGTGGTCGTGGTTCGCGGGCGGTTTTCCAAATGCAAGTGTGACCAATGCAAGAATATCAAATATATCTAATATAATATCGCATATTTGTGATATATCGCCAAAACTAAAATAGCGATATAAATATATCAATTTGAAAAAATATCATTCGATATTTTTATATACGTGTATTTCCGGCATCGCTAGCGTACTTCTTTCAATTTTGTGTGCGGCGTCGAGAGCCAAGAGTCTGTGGCACAGGGTTTTACGGGCCCCTTATTTAATTAGTTTACCCAATCCATTATTAGTGTTTACTAATTGAATTTTCCAAGTATACTACCATTAATAACCTATCTTTGTGTGGGATCTATATTAATATATTGGCAAAATCCCAATGAGCGAGACTTGAATTCCGTATTTGCATTAATTGTGCGTGCAGAAATTTATGTGATGTAAAAGGGTTCTAGGGAAATATATCGGCATTGCATGATGCTTATTTATCGGAATAAATCAGTAATTAAAGTAACGAGTTGCGAAATTCCGCGATTCATCAGCACTGCAGTATTAATTTATAGCGTTATGTTGCAGTGGTCGGTCACATTACATTTCAAGCTAAGCTCAAATCAGCGAATTATCTGTTGTTAAAGAATTACATTGTTCACGTTTAAATGCCCTATCTAAAATATGGGAGATATGTCTCGCGGTCATCGTTTTCAGCGCCTTGTTGTTAGATTTTCATTTGACCGCAAGCGAGACCACATCGTTTGTTTATGTTGAGGAAGCTTTTTAATTGAGCTGAACAGTATTTTATTTGTCGGAACGACCCCTATTTGCTATATACCTATTCTATATAAATATACTCTTCAACAGCCGAGTCGATAAAGCATGTGTGTTTTTTTGACAACATACAGTGGCTCACACCTAATTTGATGCAGGAGTAGTTTTAATATATTTAGTGCTAAAGTTTAGCATACAAATTTAAACGCATAATTACAAATTAAACGAGAGCAAGAGTCGAGCGTCACGCGGCAGTGAGATAGCCTCCGACCTTTGTTTAACCGTTAAGAGTACACCACTTCACGATACTACTCCTTAATGTAAATATCGATTTGTAATTCTTTGTATGCAAAAGTATATGAATGTGTATAAATGCATGCAGCATTTCATTTGGCAACCATGTATGCATGTGTATAAAAAAGAAGAGCAACAGCACGCGCTACGAGCTCGCACTTTCTTTTCATTCTTCCATACACGAGAACTGCAATGGCGTCACAGCTTGGTGGTTTGTAAACAAAATCCAAGCGACCGAGGGTTTATTATTAAATACGACTGTATTTATTGTCCGATATTATAAATAGTCTAGTATTGGAATCAGGAAGCTTCATCTTTTGTATGACGCTCACAAATCGACTTTAAAAATAATGATAAAAACTTTTGTTTTAAGAAAGTTATTCATTATTTTGGACGTTAAATACAATGAATGTATAAGCAAGTGGTCCAACAACTTTGTTTTGTCTCGAGTTGACTCTTCTGCTGACAAATACTGATACTTCTTGTTCAGTTGTCTAGCACAATCTTCCCAAGACGGCAGTTTATCATAATCCAGATGCTCTTCAAAGCGAGACTTGGTAGTAAGGTCTACTTTCGCCATGACCATATGAATGATCATTGCGTTAGCAATATCTTTGTCGTTCCCCATCGACGACAACGAAGCATATATAGCAGACAACGTATTTATTGTCGATCTCAAGCTCGATGCAGATGGTTTTGTCATGCTAGGTATGTCGAATAACTGTGAAACAGTGTCAAAGAGTATAAGACATTTATTGTCATATACTGCGTTGAGGCTTGCAATGGCCTTAGAGTAGTCTTATTGTTGCTGAGATCCAGGCGTTCATACAGACGGACAGACAGACATGGCTCAATCGACTCGGCTGAGAAGTGGGAAGGGACGGTGGCCAAATTTCCAAAAAACTTTGAAATACCTGAGTATACACGTATGTTGTCACAAAATAATATGGCTCTAGCTCTTATAGTTGCTGAGATCCAGGCGATAATACAGATGGACAGACGGTCATGGCTCATTCGACTCGACTCTTGATACTGGTTCAGAATATAAGTTAACACGTAACTCCGACCGTTGATCAACAATGTTGCGCCACATCCGCTATGCCAACGGAGCCGCTACATGAAGTGCAGTGTCAGCGTTCCCACGCTACAGTAGCAGCAGCAGCGGCAGCGTTGCATAGGGCTTAGCTTTACATAGAATACTTAATTTATTATACATGTTCGAAGATGCCTCCTTCTTTTGTAACGCACATTTTCACTTTGAACCAGTCGAACGCTACAGTCAGGTGCTGACTTTAGAAGGCCATGGATTATCATGGTATACCGAGTGTTTGCGCCGAAATAGGGCAAAAGCGTATTTTAAATTAATTTTTGTTTTGTTAAAATTGGCTGAATGAATTGAATTGAATTACCTGTTAAAATGTAAATAATATAGATAAAAGCTAAATGCTATATATGAATTATGTATGTATCAAAGCTGAATGCTATAATTGAATTGTACGATACGATATGTAAGATAAACCAGTCGAACGCTACAGTCAGGTGCTGACTGTAGAAGGCCATGGATTATTATTCCGTTATTTAAAATGAAAATTCTGCTTTATTTGGAAAAATTTAAAAATATAAATTTTATATTCTTATTACTCAATTCATTTGAAAGACAAAAAAAGAACACATAAACAATGCAAAAGCGAATAGACAAGAAGTATAAGCATTAGATAGAGCGAGAGGGCAATAAATTGATGTGAAGTTGTACAGTAGCGTAGCGGAGTGTGTGCTTGATTCAAAGACCAATGATGTTGACAGTGCTCGGGTTCGATTCCTGCCGCGATCAATGTGTGACGAGTTTTCCCTTTTTCTTTCTTTTCTATTAAGTAATTTAAACAGCAACATAACAATAGTTTTTAGATTTTTTTGGTACGCAACATATTTAATTAGGTAGAACACTTTTATAAACTTTGCCGAATGTTGTACAAATCTGACAGTTGCGTACTTACGCTGAATACGGCAATTGATGTGTGTTAGAGCGGGACGCCGAAACATAAATGTGCAAATGCAGACATGCATGTATCGGCGTCCCGCTCTAACATTCGTAACTTATTGATTGTCTTAAATATTGCAAAAAAACATATTTAATTTTTGATAACTATTTTTATTGATTTTTAATTAAATAACTGTAGTTTTCCTTTAAGCTTATAAGAATAAAAAAATAACCAAAAAAAAAAGTAATTAAAATAATAGGTTCCACCCAGCCGGCCGCGCATGGGATTCGAAATCGCGCACGCAATACCGCTGTCCGCCACTCTAACCACTAAGCCACCGCCTCACTTTTTGATCGTTCGGCAAAGTTGCATTCTGAGCTAATTCTGTTACCATTCTATGCAAATAAAAAGTTTTGTAAAATGCTGTGTGTCCGACGATTCGAACTTCAGTATGATGCGTAAATTAGGTCTTAATATGCGCATAAGTAAACGTTCAAATAGAGTTGAATTCGGATCATATCTCACTTATTTTTAGTCCGATTTAAATGAAATTTTCAGAAAACACCCGTGGCAATGTATTTGTTATGTGAGATATACAACTTTTGTTGTTGGGTGTATATTGTGTATACTAAATTGTTATTATTGATTTACAGAAGCGGGAAGGGGCGTGGCCAAATTTTCAAAAAACTTTGAGACACTGCAATATACACGGATATTCTCACAAAATTTGAAGACTCTAGCTCTTATAGCTTCTGAGATCCAGGTGTTCATACAGACAGACAGACGGACAGACAGACAGACAGACGGACAGACAGACATGGCTCAATCGACTCGGCTGTTGATACTGATTCAGAATATATATAGTTTATGGGGTCGGAGAAGCCTCCTTCTGCCTGTTACGCACATTTGCGTTCCAACAAACACAGTAGTCCATGAATTTTTTTAAAATCCATGGCCTAAAAATCGAATGGTCCATGACCAAAAAATAAATAGATTTGAAACCGAAGTTGCTTGTACCAGACGTGTTAAGTTTTTGCGTGATCTCGAGAATATTCCGAGCGGGAAAAGGACTGGCGGAAACATTGGCGCCCGAGCAGGGACACTTGGAGAAAGTTCAAGTCCCATTGGCAATAATTGGAGCTCATCGTTGGAGCAACATTTTCATTGGCTCATCGTTGGAGCTACTATTCATCTTATTCGAGCTCATCGTTGGAGCTGAATTTTCACTTGGAGCAGACACCAGAAGGAGGCTTGGAGCTGCTTATAATATTGAAGCAGTGTCGGCTCCATCATCTTACTGTGAGTTGAATACAGCTTGGTGCTCCCAGAGTGGATTGCACGGCATATAGGGTACAGTTTGGTGTGTGCGCTTCAATAAGTGTTAAATTCAACAAAAATAAAATAAAAAGTTGCATTTGGCAAAAGTGTGTGGTTATCTGAAAAAATCATAATTAGTGAACGGCTAGGTTCTATTGACAGGGTAAATTACATATGTAGGTGCAGTTGTTGTTGTATCTATTATAATTGCATACTTAAGTAGAAGAACACGTGTGACCTTCAAATGATCATCAGCCAGAAACAGTAACACATAGAAGAAGTCGAGGAGAACGACAGAAGGAGAAAAATTAACTGTTACATTTTTTGCGCAAGTTAATCTCTCTCTTTTATGCGTTCACATGTTAAGAGGTGCTGCAACGACGCAATAAAGGAGAACAACGAAAAGAAAAATTTACTGTTGTATATTTTGAGTGATTTAATTTCGTTTTTCTTTACATTAACGTTCAGCTTTGAGTGAATTTGCAATTTAGTAGTGCGAAATAATTGAGTGCATATTTGAGTTCTTATAAATTCTAACTGCTACTATTTGAGTGCAATTTTGAGCACAGTAGTTATTGAATAGTAAAACATAAATTATATTTAAATTATCTGTGAAGAAGAAACTAAAATGGCTCCAAAAAGAGGAAATAAAGAGGAGTTCCACTCATCTCGTGAAAGTTTATTGTCTTCATTGAATCGCACTAAAATTTATATTGAAAATAACGGTGTGTCAATGGTTGCCTCAGAGTTGGAAGCACGTTTAAGTTTGGTTGAATCAGTTTTCACTCAGCTGTGCAGTGTACAACAGCAAATTGAAATGAACAGCGATGATGTTAGTGAATTTGAAAATCGACATGAAATAGAAGATATTTATTGCGAAGTGAAATCACGAATATTATCTCAATTGACACATAGAGGACGTCGCTCAATAACTGCAACAAGTCCATCTCCGAATTCTTCATTGTCCACTGTAGACTCTCGAGCTTCGAAGCTACCAAAATTAAAGCTACCAGAATTTAATGGGAATTTCACTGAGTGGACAAGCTGGTTAAATACTTTTTGTACTTTAATCGACGCAGATGGAGAAGTAGATGACCTTTCTAAGTTTGTACATCTTAAATCGTGCTTAGGGCCAAATCCATTAGAAACTATTGAGTGCTTAGAGCTTTCGGCAGACAATTACAGAAGGGCCTTGCAACTGTTAAAAGATAGATTTGAGAACAAGTCTATAATAGTTCAAGCTCATGTAGACAAGCTATGCAATATCAATAAGCTTAAGCAGCCAACTTCTGAGGATTTGAGATTGTTGGTCGATAGAGTTAATGCACAATTGGAGGCACTTCGGTCATTAAATAAAGACAGCGAGATTTTAGAAGCATTGTTGTTCCACTTAATTCAAGATAAACTCGATGATGAAACGCTAGAGAAATGGGAAAATGAATTCGATAATTCTCAGTTACCTTCTTGGAAGTTTGTAATAAACAGGAGCATTAACATGGCTAGTCGAGAAGTAAGAAGACGCAGGTCCCCTAAGAAAATTAATGGTGGAAAAAGAGCAAGTTTGTCAACTGTTGTGGAAGCTAGCCAAAATTCCTGCTATTGTTGTTCAGGATCGCATAATGTAAAGGTGTGTCAGAAATTCGCATCGTTGAACCCTTTGCAAAGATATTTTGAAATAAAGAAACATGGATTGTGTGTTCGCTGTTTTAGCAAGCGACACCAAACAAAGGATTGTAAGGCACAAGCATGTACTATTTGCAATAAGCCACATCATGAATTATGACACAGAGACTCAGGAAACACAAGAGCTCAGTCGGTAGGTGATCCAACCAACTCAACAGCCTTGCAGAGTGCTTTGTTGACCAATAGAGGGTCTAGTTATTTAGCTACTGCAGTCGTGTTGGTTGAAGATGCAAACGGCAAGGTTCGTAAATATAGATGCGTATTAGACTCCGGTAGTCAAATTAATTTTGTGACTGCTCAATTCGCCTCAGAATTAGGTTTGCGTATGAGTGAAACTCAATACACCCTCAATGGAATAGGAAACTGCAAATCTAATGTCATTGGTGAAGTGGAGACTACCATCAAATCCAGAGTAACCAATTTTGAAGCAGTCGGAAACTTTAGTATCTTGCCAAAAATCACGCAGTATAATCCCGTAGCTACAGACTCATTGAGGTCGCTCATACCTAGCAGCATAATACTTGCTGACCCATTGTTTGATATGCCAGACGAAATAAACATGCTCATTGGAGTAAATTTATTCTTTAATTTAATCGTGGCAGGGCAAATCAAAATGGGCCTAAACAAACCAATTCTTCAAAAATCCCTCTTAGGTTGGATAGTGGTAGGAGAATACATTCCAGATGAGAGTGTTGCTTTATTGGTTAGCAGAGTGGGTAATCAAAAACAACAAGACACAGAGCAGCTGCAAAATTTGGTGCAACAATTTTGGCTCTGTGAAGGAGTTTCTTATTCGTCAAAACAATTTACTGAAGCAGAGCAGCTTTGTGAGGATAAATTCGTGAGTACTGTAAGAAGGACAGATGGAAATCGCATTGTAGTTCGTCTGCCGTTCAAGCAGCCACGAGAAAAGCTGGGAGAATCTTATAATATTGCCTTAAATAGGTTTCTAAATTTGGAAAGAAAACTTAACAGGCATGTGACGTTTATAGATGAATACAAGGAGTTAAATCACTTGGAAGAGCTATCTGATGTCGAAGTACGACAAGTGAAATATTTTATTCCGCATCATCCAGTAATTCGCCCAGAAAGTTTAACGACAAAATTGAGGGTTGTGTTTGATGCATCGTGTAAAACAAGCAATGGTGTAGCCTTGAATGATACGATGTTGGTAGGACCCACCCTGCAGGCAGATTTATTTGACACTTTAGTTCGCTTTCGTTTCTATAGGTACGCGCTCACTGCGGATATATCTAAAATGTATCGTCAGATTTTGGTCGATCCCTCTGATTGCGACTATCAATGTATTTTATGGCGGGCTTGTAGCACTGAATCGATTAAAGTACTGCGCCTTAAAACTGTTACCTATGGCACGAACTCAGCACCATTCTTGGCGGTGCGATGTTTGTACTATTTGGCAGATCAGTTTGGTAATCAATATCCCTTAGCAGATGAAGCAGTGAGGCGTAATTTTTATATGGACGATATGCTATCTGGAGCAGATTCGTTGGCCCAACTGCTCCAGTTAAAGATGGAAGTAACAGACTTATTGCAATTAAGGCGATTTGAACTTCACAAATGGCGGTCAAATGCCCAGTGGAACGAGAGCAATACTGCTACAGAACCATTAGAACTTCACACCACAGAGACGGCAAAGACTCTTGGAATTTATTGGGCTTCTAAAATTGACAATTTCCAGTTTTCGTATACTGCAAATGAATCCATCTTGATAACTAAGCGTGTGGTCTTGTCAGAGTTAGCACAATTGTTCGACCCACTTGGGTTTCTGAGTCCGCTCCTGATTCTAGGAAAAATCTTTATGCAGGAGTTGTGGCTACTTAAGCAAGATTGGGATCAAGAATTGCCGACTAGTTATGCAACTCAATGGAAAAAGTATAGAAAGGAATTAGAAATTGTTCATAAGTGTTCATTGCCTCGAGCGGTAGTACCGGTAGAGACTACAGTTGATAAAGTAGAGTTAATTGGATTTTCTGATGCTTCTTATCGAGCTTTTGGAGCTGCAGTCTATGTTCGATGCATAGATATGCAAAGCGTCATATCAGTACATTTGTTGACAGCAAAATCCAAAGTAGCACCAGTTCGTGTAGTATCGCTACCTCGCTTAGAGCTAGAAGGTGCCCGACTTTTGACTCAACTTGTGGATAAAATTAAAAATTGCGCGCCTAAATCAATTGATAGAGTTTGTTATTTCACCGATTCTACTATTGTTCTTAATTGGATTGGGTCTCATGCTAGTCGTTGGAATACATTCGTTGCTAATAGAGTCTCAATAATTCAAGAATTATCTAGAGTACAAGAATGGTATAAAATTGAATCAAAACAAAATCCCGCAGACATTGTTTCTCGTGGTCTGCACACGTTGGAATTAATGGACTCGTCGTTGTGGTGGCGAGGTCCAGAGTTTTACCACATTCCGAACATTCCGATGCATAGTATGGCAGGCCCCTATTAAAAGAATGGCAAGTCTCAGACTTTATGTTTATTAGTTGGATTTATGCCCTTAAGATTGAATATTTTCAACTGCCTTTTTGGGGGATTTTTAAAAAGTAAAAATTTTTTAAAAAATTTTTTAACGCAGAAAAGAAAAAAAAAAAAAAAGTTAAAATTTATAAAAAACCTAAAAAAAACGAAATAAAAGTTGACGAACATATATAATATTTAAATAAAAATAAAAAAAAAAAAAACAAATTTTTTTATTATTGGTTCAGCAAAAATACAAGGGCTTAACCCGTTTATAATGAATTGGAAGGGTATAGAAATAATTCGTGTTGGTGGTAGACTAGCTCGTGCAAATATAGCATATAATGTGAGGCATCCCATACTTTTTGCCAGGTAACCACATTGCTGTAAAAGCATTATTTGAGTACACACATCGAATCAATCTGCATGCCGGAGCGCACGCCTTGTGTGCTTTTGTGCGACAACGATTCTGGGTCATTAATGCTAGAAAACTATCTCGGAGTACGGTGAGGAGTTTTATTATTTGTTTTCGACATCGACCAGTATTACATAAGCAATTAATGGGCTCTGTTGTAGTTTATGATTTTATACTCGTAGTATCCTTTCAAATAATAAGTCCAGATTTATGTTTCAGTTATTTATGATATATATTTTCAACTGCAACACCAGCACCACGACCTGCTCTCAGCAGAAAAAGTTCAAGAAGAAGGAAGGAAATGAAAAGTGTGACCATGCATATAAAATATAAAGTAGTGTTGCTAAACGTTATTTTTGAAGTTGAATAGGGGTATTCCAACACGCCCCCTCAAAAATAACGTCTACAATTAATAAACAAAAATAGTCATTAGTATATACATATGTGGGTGGTGTGCATTCTGGGAAGTGTTAACTGATCCAGCATTCGCTGCGAGGATACGGGGAAAACCCAGAAAAACCCGATCAGATCATTGTGACAAAATATGTTTACAGAAATTAGATTTTAAAAAAAAATTATCGTTGAGCATTTGATTGGTCGTCTTGCATCAAACCCAATTTTTCTCGTAGCTCCACAAATCTTGTAGCAGGTAACGGTTTTGTAAATATGTCAGCCAGTTGGTTCTCTGTAGAAATATACTCAAGACAAATCACATTATTCTGAACTTGCTCTCTTGTAAAATGATATTTAATATCAATATGTTTAGCTCGTTTATGACATGAGGGGTTGTTTGCTATGCTAATACAGCCTTGATTGTCTTCGTAAATTGTAATGGGGTTTTCTAGTTTAATGTTAATACTAGTTAATAAAGATTTAAGCCATAGAGCTTCTCTCACGGCTTCAAATAGGGCCATATACTCAGCTTCAGTTGATGAGGCTGCTACTGAGTTCTGTCTCTTCGTGTTCCAACAAATAAGATTAAAATCAAACATTTTGAATAAGTACCCTGATGTACTTTTTCTATCAATTTCACTACCACCCCAATCAGAATCCACAAAACCAATTAATTTATTATCGAATGCCAAGTTCTTTTTAAAAATTAATTTCATATCGATAGTGCCCTTCAAATATCTAAGAACTCTTTTTAAGTTCTGCCATAACTCTGAGTTATTTTTGCTACTATATCTACTCAAGATATTTACTGCAGTAGTTAAATCTGGGCGTGTACAAAGCATTATGTACATTAAACATCCTATAAGGTTACGGCATTGGGCATTGCAGTTTTCATCTGAATTAAGTAATTCATAATTTATTTTGCTAGGTAAAGGAGTATTAACTGCATTACAATTTTCCATGTTAAATTTATTTAAAATTCTTTTAACATATGCAGATTGGCTTAAATAAATTTTATCTTCATGCATTTCTATCCTAATTCCAATAAAATGTTTTATTTCATTTAGGTCAGTCATTCTGAACTTTTCCATTAAATACTTTTTGAAGTTATTCATTCTAGTCATATCTTCTGTAGCTATAACCACATCATCTACATATAATAACACATATATGTTTTCATTGATGTTACCTTTGTCTAAAATATATATACAGCGATCTACTGGAGAGTTTGCAAACTCACAGTCTTTCAATGCTTGCTCAAATACTTCAAACCAGCATCTAGCCGCTTGCTTGAGTCCGTAAATTGCCTTATTCAATTTACACACATTGTTACTATTGCACGATATACCTTGAGGAATTCTCATATATATTTCCTCTTTTAACGTGCCATTTAAGAAAGCTGTTTTTACATCCATTTGATGGACTTTTAAGTTATATTGTACTGCCAGTGATAATATTAATCGAAAACTTGAGATTCTAGCTACAGGAGCAAATGTCTCTTCATAGTCGACTTGGTACTTTTGAGTGAATCCTCGTGCAACCAATCTAGCTTTGTATCTAATTGGATTTCCAAGTTCATTATATTTAACAGAAAATACCCATTTGCTATCTACAATATTTTTGTTTTCAGGCCTTTTTGTTATTGTCCAAGTATTATTAATTGTATGAGCACTTAACTCTGTATTGATGGCTTCTTCCCAAAAAGATTTATCATTTCTATATTGAATTTCATCAAATGAATTTGGGACATCGTTAAATATAGTGTGAGCATTTAGAACAAATTTATTCAAACTATTATCCTCTTCATTATAGGATATCTGAGGTTTTGTCTTTAATCTCTCACTTCTTCTATTAACAATTTCTATGCCATCATTTTTAATTGGATTCTGATCATTTCCAATTTCTTTTAAGTGCTCTACTGTTTCACTTTCCCTACTCTCATTCGGGTTGCTCGATCCCTTACTTTCATTCAGGAGATCATCGCGCTTTCTTTTCTTACTCTCATTCAGAAAATTTTTATTACTTTCCTTACTATCTTTCAGGAATTCTGTGTTGTCGCATTCCTTACTCTCATTCGGGAATTCTGTTTGTATGATTTCCCTACTATCATTCGGAAAATTTTTATATTCACTTTCCTTACTGTCTTTCAGGAATTCTGTGTTGTCGTATTCCTTACTCTCATTCGGGAATTCTGTTTGTATTATTTCCCTACTATCATTCGGAAAATTTTTATATTCACTTTCCTTACTGTCCTTCAGGAACACTGTTTTCAATTTAACAGCTCTAGAATTAACCATATTGGTTTCATCGACAACAACATCCCTCGCGACAATAAATTTTTCACTTACAGCATCCCACAACTTAAAACCATTAGGTTCGTAGCCCACAAAAATACTTTTAAGTGATTTATCATTAAATTTTCCTTGTTTGTTTTTAATATGCACATAAACAGTTGCGCCAAACACTCTCAAATGTTTTAAGTAGGGCTTCTTATTGTGCCACATCTCATATGGGGTCTTTGAACTATCTACAAGTGCTCTGCTAGGAATTCTGTTAATTAAATAAGTTGCAGTTAAAACTGCTTCACCCCAAAAGCTTTTGTCTAGTTTTGCACCACTGACCATGGCTCGAGCTTTTTCTGTAATAGTTCTTATCATTCTCTCAGAAACACCGTTTAACTGAGGTGTATGTGGCACTGTTAAGTGATAAGAAATTCCTTTCTTAACACAATACTGCCTCATCTCATTTGAAAGGTATTCTCTACCATTGTCAATGTATAAATTAACAACCTTTAAGTTAAAATGAGCTTCACTCTTGGCTACAAAGTCTTGAAACATGTTAAACACATCAGATTTGTATTTAATTAAATAAGTTACACAATAATGTGTAAACTGATCAACAAAGATCACAAAATAATTTTTATCATTTAAGGTAACTGGAGTAATTGGCCCACATACATCTGAGTGTACGACAAAAAGTGGCCTTTTAATATGGGTCTTATCTTTCAATTGTTTAAAAGGGAGTCTTGTTTGTTTACCATTTAAACAGGGTTCACAAATTTCACTTGATAACTCCAAGTTGTTTAGAAGACTTTGATCGCTAAACATATTCTTTCGTTTAATTTCTAATAATTTGCCATTGCTTATATGGCCAAACCTCTCATGCCATAAACGAAAATCATTTTTATGCTCAGCATTTATAGAATAGGCTTCAAAATTTAGCATAGGTACATTGTTTAACATACCTGAATTTTTGACAACCATCAGCCCATTTTTCAAAATGGTTACACCGCTTTTGTCAAATTCAATCGACATTCCTGCCTCTTGGAGACGCTTTACGGACATCAAATTACCAGCAGCTTCCTTACAAAATAGTACATCCTCCAGTGTAATCTCATGGTCATTTCGTAGCCGGACAATACCACGCTTAGTGGCATAAATAAATTCGCCTTGCTTGGCCACAGCAATCTTCAGTGGAGGCATCAACTCCACACTGTCGGTATATAGCGACTCATCATTTATAAGATGGTCACTAGCACCAGAATCAAGGATAAACCCGCAGTTATTCCTCACTGAGGTGTTATTCACTTCTCTTACCATGAACGCAATGCCGTGTGATGTTGCAGTTTGAGCTTGTTTTTCATTTTCTTTATTTTTATCATTTAATATTCTTTTATAATAAAAGCAGTCCTTTTTAATGTGGCCTTCTCTGCCACAATGGTGACATTTGACTCTATTCTTGGAATTTCCCTTGAATGGTTTCTTTTGCTTAGTTCCCCGATTTTTAGACAAATTATTTTTATAAGTGTTATTTTTGCTGTGCACGATCGCGTTCATAACTTTCTTGCTTGTATCGTTGTGCTCATTTTTAATCTTAATTTCCTGATCTAGCAATCTATTTTTTACAAACGCCAATGTCAAATTTTCTTCAGATAATGTTTCTATCGCTGTCACGACGCCATCGTAACACGAAGGTAATGTGATCAGCAGATGAGAAATTTTATCCATTTCTTCTATTTTTGCACCAGCTGCCAACAATTCACTTACAAGTTCGTCAAAAATATGGAAATGGTTTAATAGTGACATCTCACTCGATAGCTTCAGAGAAAGCAAACGTTTTCGCAGCGCCAGTTGCGACGCCAAACTTTTACGTTCATAAATGGCGTCCAAATTCTCAAGAATTTGACGCGCCGGAATGTCGCTTGTCGCGAAATTTAAAAACGAGTCGCTTAGGTACTCTATTATTGTACTTTTTGCACAACGCTCTGCCTTTTTCCAGGGGTCATCTACCTCGTCGGGCATTAAACTGTCAACTACCTTAAGCACATCTAGTTCAGCTAAAAGAGCCCTGATTCTAAATTTCCAAATCGCGTACTTCTCGCCATCGAACGGCTTAATATTACGTTTAGCTTTTTCCATTTTACCACTCATACATACACAGCAATATATCTATATAAAAAAAAACACGTGGCACAAGCACGTGGCACTCAAGTTCTGAGAGAAAGGATGAATTTCACAATTTATTTTAGTTTCACAATTTAATTGTTTATATGGCATGGACTGGGCCCATAACCTGTTGTAGTTTATGATTTTATAGTATCCTTTCAAAAAATAAGTCCAGATTTATGTTTTAGTTATTTATGATAATATTTATTTTCAACTGCAACACCAGCACCACGACCTGCTCTCAGCAGAAAAAGTTCAAGAAGAAGGAAGGAAATGAAAAGTGTGACCATGCATATAAAATATAAAGTAGTGTTGCTAAACGTTATTTTTGTAGTTGAATAGGGGTATTCCAACGCCGCGGGATAACGAAAGAGCTGTTCTGCGACAACGCCACAAATTTCGTTGGTGCATCACGGGAGCTCAAGGGAAATAGCCGATCGCTTGTGGAACGACAACAGCAGACACAACGTATTGGATCACTGCAGTCAGCTCGGCGTCAAATTTCACTTCATACCGCCAAGATCGCCCCATTTCGGGGGCTTATGGGAAAGTGCGGTGAAGGTAGCAAAACAGCTACTGAGCAGAAGCGTCAATGGAACAACGTTAAACTATGAAGAGCTTGCTACAGTCATAGCTCAAGCAGAAGCAGTTATGAACTCTCGACCCTTGTGTGCCTTGTCGCCCGATCCAAACGATTTTGAATCATTGACCCCAGGTAATTTTTTAATTGGTCGACCTCTCAACACACTACCGGAGCCATTCGACGACAGCATTTTTAAGATGAGTGCCACAAATCGATGGAAAAGAATCGTTGCAGTCCAGCATGCATTTTGGAAGCGGTGGTCGCTGGAATATTTAACAACTCTACAAGAGAAGGCCAAGTGGAAGACCCCATACAAAAACCTGAAGGAAGGTGCTTTAGTTTTAATAGCAGAAGATAATATTCCACCAGGTCAATGGGCTTTAGGCCGTGTAGAAAAAATACATCCTGGTGCTGATGGAGCTGTTCGAGTAGTGACTGTGAGATGCAAATCAGGTCACTTTAAGCGCAACGTTCACAAGATCTGCCCGCTGCCCTTAGACGAAGACGAGGAAGACTTGTTGGAAGGAGCTTCCAAGGCCGGGAGTATGTTTGCGCCGAAATAGGGCAAAAGCGTATTTTAAATTAATTTTTGTTTTGTTAAAATTGGCTGAATGAATGCTATAATTGAATTGTACGATACGATATGTAAGATAAAAAATCGAATGGTCCATGACCAAAAAAGAAATAGATTTGAAACCGAAGTTGCTTGTACCAGACGTGTTAAGTTTTTGCGTGATCTCGAGAATATTCCGAGCGGGAAAAGGACTGGCGGAAACACCGTGTATAATTTATTTTCCCTTTTTTTTTCTTTTCTATTAAATAATTTAAAAGCTTAACAAACAATAATTTTTAAATTTTTTGGTACTTAACATATTAAATTAGAAAACTTTTATAAACTTTGCCGAATGTTGCTCAAATCTGACGTTGCACCAGCCGCCGCTAGGACTCAAACTTACGCACGCGCAAACGAATTCTCTAAGAATTGCCGTCCGCCACTCTAACCACTAAGCCACTACCTCATTCATGAATCCATCGGCAAAGTTGCAATCTGAGCTGGCAATTCTCCTACCATTCTATGCAAATAAAAAGTTTTATTAGCTGTGTCTCCGACGCTAGATTCGAACTTCGGTATGATGCGTAAATTAGGTCTTAATATACGCATAAGTATACGTTCAAATTGAGTTTAATTCGGATCGTATCTCACTTATTTTTAGTCCGATTTAAATGAAACTTTCAGAAAATACCCGTGGCAATGTATTTGTCATGTGAGATGCACAACTTTTGTTGTTGGGTGTACATTGTGTATATTAAATTGTTATTACTGATTTACAGAGGCGGGAAGGGGCGTGGCCGAAAAAACTTTGAAACACTGCAACATACAACGGATGTTGTCACAAAATTTGAAGACTCTAGCTCTTATAGTTTCTGAGATCCAGGTGTGCATACAGACAGACAGACGGACAGACAGACAGACGGACAGACAGACATGGCTCAATCGACTCGGCTGTTGATACTGATTCGGAATATATATAGTTTATGGAGTCGGAGATGCCTCCTTCTGGCTGTTACGCACATTTGCGTTCCGACAAACACAGTAGACCATGAATTTTTTTAAAATCCATGGCCTAAAAAACAATAGACAATGCATTTTTTTAAAATCCATGGCCTTAAAATAACTAATCATATTATAAAATCAAATAATTAAGTTTTCCAAGATCGCTCTTACGGAAAAACGTGACTTTACTAGAAACAATTTCAGTTTGCGCAAGAGTAGGCAAAGTAAGAACAAGGTCAAACGTATGATGGTCTATGAAACTAATTCAGAAGAAAGGTCTGACTTTACAGCTATTAGAACACCTCCTCTAGTTCGTGATAAACGATCACATCTGAAAGAGGTGTACGCTTCGGGAAAGATTGAGCCATTTTCTACTTCAAGTTTTAACCAAGTTTCAGTAAATATAAGTAAATGATAATCAGAGCATACACAATCAGCATACAATTTAGAATGCTGTGTTAAGGCCTCCTACGTTTTGGTAGGCAAGAAAAATAAAGGTTAATTCTATTGGTTTTTTTATGTCACACAAGAAGAAGTAAACTAGTCGGCATAAATATTTTGACAAAATGGTCTGTTTCTTCTTAACCTAGCTTGTGCTTGATACCGTTAACTAACGGTGCGAAGATGATGAGCAAAGCAACGAATGAATATTTAGCACGCAGAATGCCAATTTTTATACGGTTTACCGTTTGCATTCTCTTTCTACTGATAAGAATGCACGCAGACAACTAATTTATGTTCGGCACAAGTATTTTGACAAACTCAATTAGTAAATGGTATTCCGCAACAATTGTTAAAATTTAGCTTTTTTGGAGATTAAACGTTAATAAAAAACCAAAATTTATTTGATAGCCATGGGTAAAAAGACTGAGTTAAGTTTGTTTATAAGATCATCAATGGTAGCACAGTTTAACGTTGGAATTAAAGTAAAAGACATTGCAAATGAGTTTAATGTGTCGCGACAAACTGTGTATTATCAAATTAAAAAGTTTAAGAAACATAACGACGTAAAAAACCTAAAAGGAACAGGTCCCAAGCGTAAAACAACGATCGCTGACGACAAAATGCTTATACGGGAATTTAAAAGAAATACTCTTGCGAAGCCCCAAGCCGTTGCAACGCAGTGGAATCTGACCGCCAGCCTTCCGAAAAGTGGACGTAAGGCAATCAGTGAGCGCACAGTTCGTCGACGATTAAAGGAACAGGACATGAAGACATATATTGCAAAGGATGTGCCGTATATTTCAAAAATTAACAAGCTTAAAAGGCTGAAATTTGCAAAGGAACATCTAAAGGAGCCGAAGTCGTTCTGGAGAAGTGTTTTATGGAAGGATGAAAGCTCTTTCCAGTATAACTCGTCAAAACAAAAAATTTTTGTAAGATTGCCAACTCAGCAAAGGCAAAAAAGACGGCCCGTTTGTGAGAAAGTGAGCCATGGTGGAGGCTCTGTCATGATGTGGGGATGTGTTGCCTACAATGGGTTGGGTGACTTGGTCCCAATATCCGGATCGATGAATCAAGGGCAATATTTGACGACCCTTCTGGAGATAGGCTGATCGGGGAATCATTTATCCTGCAGCAAGATAATGCTCCATGCCACAAAGCCAGAATGATAACCAAGTTCCTAAAGGATGTTGGCGTTACCGTCTTGGACTGGCCACCTCAAAGTCCTGATTTAAATATTATAGAGAACATCTGGTCTTTTTTGAAACGCAAAAGAACAGTTTCGTTACATAAAACTCGAGAGGAGACGATTTCTGAGCTCACTTCCCTTTGGGAAGAGATAACTCAAGAGATCCTTCACAATTTGGTGGATTCAGTACAGGACCGACTCAAAAAAGTAATTGATGCCAAAGGAGGATATATATTTTATTAATTGTTTCAAAAAGGAGCTAATCTAGCTTCATTTAAACTTATTTTCATTGAATTAAAAGCCTGTCAAAATACTTGTGCCGAAACAAAAAATCATCATATTTCATTAAGTTGTTTGTATCTTTTTAAGATTCAATAAAAAAAATTTCGTTTGTTAATTTTTAAGTTCATATTACTTACACACAAATAATAAAAAATAATCTTTACTACCATATCAAGCCATTTAAAAATTTCACTGACAAACTTGCAGCGTTTATTTTGTCAAAATACTTATGCCGACTAGTGTAGCTTATGAAGGGAGTGATACCGCCGTACGACTCTTTTCTATCAAACATTTCTCAGGCGAAAATGATACATTAATAGTTAATGGAAACATAAACAATTATACTCAAACTTTACGATTGAATATATTATAATATCTAGCATAAAACTTGAAAAAATCTTTAATTTATATTATATTTTTTAAATATTTCTTTAATTATAAAATTTTGTTTATACACTCTGTCTTCTACAAGGTATTCGGTGGTGTCAAAGTTTGGTGTGAATTTATGTGGGAATACAACATTTTTTATAAATACTTTATCTCCTGCTTTAACACTGATTTCCTTAGCTCCTCTCCTTTTGTCAGCATATGCTTTTCCCTTCTGCTTGTTTACTAAGTCCTGATCATTCTCTACTGAGTCATTGTATTCCCCAATTATATCTTGCACACACGGGATCTTATCTCGAATTACTCGGTTGAACATTAATTCAGTTGGAGCTGATCCCGTGTTTCCATGAGGGGTTACGTATTACATCATTACAAAAGATTGAATTTCTTCCCTAAAGTTATTCTTATTCGTATATGCTATCTTTAACCTTTTCACTAGCGACCTGTTCATATTTTCCACTTCTCCATTGGCTTGAGGCCAATATGGTGGAGTTGTTACCTGTTCGATTCCGCATTGATTACAATATGTCTTAAATTCTGAACTAATATATTGTCTCCCATTATCTGACTTTAGTTTCTTTGGGTAGCCTAGTCTACTAAAAATTTCATTCATAGCTTCAATTAACGAGGATGAAATTGATTTGAGTATTTTAAACTCCATATATCTGTAATAGTAGTCAATTAACACCAGAATGTAATCATTGTTCGGTAACAGTCCTAAAAAGTCAGTAGCTACAAAGATCCATGGCCCTTCTTCATGGGCGTGGGATTTGAAGCCTGCGATACGATTGTGCACTCTATGCAAGATTTTACGAATTCCTCGGCGTCTCGGTCTATTTGTGGCCACCATACCTTGGATCGCAGACGCCGCTTCAGTGCTGAACTACCAGGGTGACCTTCATGTGCTAGTCCCAGGATCGAGTGTCTCATTGCCACTGGGATGAATATGCGGGCCCCTCGTAGCATTATAGATCCAATTTGTGATACTTCGTGTCTAAATGGGAACAAACTGTTTGAAGATGATGTGTTCCACGACTTGTCCTGTAGGCATGACATCGCATCTACGATTTCCTCGTCACAAATGCTCTTATCTGCGATTTCGGTGATGGCTATCGATGTAGGAGTTGCGTTTTCGACCACATATAGAATGCTGTGTTCACCTTTCATGTCATAGCAATATCCTGGGCTTAGCTCGCAAAGCCGTGATAGGGTATCCGCAATCTTCTCCTTTCCAGTCCTATATTTGACTGTGAATTTAAATGCTTGTAGACGGAGAAGCCATCGTTCAATTCTTGCTGGTGGTTTTGAAGTCGGTTTAAAAATTGTTTCCCACGGCTTATGTTCCGTTATAAGCTCGAATTCCAAACAAGCTAGGTAGTAGTAAAATTTCTAAACCGCCCATACTAATGCTAGGCTTTCTTTCTCGGTTTGAGAATAACGTTATTCGACATCGGTAAGGCTGCGACTAGCAAAAGATATAATTTTCGGATCATTTTCACCATGAAGTTGTACGAGCCCCAACCACTAATTATTCGAACAGCATGTGTTTTTTGCAGCGTGCAATGTTCAACACACGATATTTTCGAAACTTTTACAGATCACGTATGCCAATTTATTTTTTTCTAAAAGAGAATTTTATTCTCTTTACGATGATAAAAAATGTTTTTTGTATTTCCAACAACAACAAAAATATGAGTACTTTATTCAAACCGTAGTCTTAAGAGAAAAGAAAAAAATGACCACTATTAATTCGAACGCTGCGTAATATAACACATTAATTAATATTAGAATTGTGTAACGTCACCTCTGGCCTGTTTTACACACTTAACACGTTTTGGCATTGATTTTAACCAGTTTTCGTAATATTCTCGAGAAATCGAGTCCCACATCTTGCAACCTAATTTTAAGGTCAGAAATATTCCTTTGTGGCTTTCGAAGCTTTCTTTTCATTAGCCACCAAATATTTTCTATGGGGCTTAGATCTGGCTGGCCAATCTAAAACCTCCATTTGGTTATGTTGCAGGCAATTTTTGGTTGTTTTGGTTGTGTGCGATGATGCTCCGTCCTACTGAAAAGTGAATTCACCACAATCTGCCAGTTTTGGTATTGATGGCAGCCAACATTCTTCCAAAATATTAATATATTTTTCAGCGTTATCCGATCCTTCAATACAATGCAGTTGTCCTTATTCTTTGGCAGACATAAATTCCCATACCTTAAGGCTTGCAGGAAACTTTACTGTCCTTTTAATGCAGTCTCTATGGTATGATTCTGTCTTTGTAGGGATGACGCGTTTTCTCGTATCGCCGACACTTACACGTACATCGAACTTAGCTTCATCGCAAAATATGATGGTGTCCCATTGCCTTTGAGTCCAAGGCATCCTTTCACGAGCCTATTGCACATGCTTTTTTTGACGAAGCGTAAGCAAGGGTTTTTCCTTGGCCTACGAGTCAGATAAGTTATTGGGTATGATATCTAAATAATAACAAAACATACTTTATAGAATCAATTTCCAATATTTTTAGCTGCAGTTGCGTCCATTCTCGCTTGACAGTTTTGCCAGTTTTCTGAGACCACTTTGAAGCCAAATTACTAATTGATTTGTGACGATCCGACTTAAAATTTTGGTCAGTTCCCTTTTGTCACGGGGTGTTATTGTTGATGTTCGGCCTTTTATTTGCGATATTATTTTCAATGTTCGCAGTTTTCTTGAGCAATTGTATCACCCCATGCACCAATGATTTAGACAAATTTAATTGTTTGCTTATTTCTGTAATCAACACTGTGATTACGGTGCAAATAGGCTTGCCACGTGCCATCGTTGCTAAACTTTGACTGATCTGTAGTAATTTTAAATTTTTTTGTATTCTGCAATGCGTTGTTATTTGTAGATTATAGTTAGATAGTGTTTCCGTTACATTGGTTGCTTTTGCTTTGTTCTTCTTTGAGATAACGGTTAGCTTGCGCAGCGTTCGAATCAATAGTGCTCATTTTTTTCTTTTCTCTTAAGACTACGGTTTGAATAAAGTACTCATATTTTTGTTGTTGATGGAAATACAAAAAACATTTTTTATCATCGTAAAGAGAATAAAATTCTCTTTTAGAAAAAATATATTGGCATACGTGATCTGTAAAAGTTTCGAAAATATCGTGTGTTGAACACGCTGCAAAAAACACATGCTGTTCGAATTAATAGTGGTTGGGGCTCGTAATAATACGGCTCCTAACGCCACCGGGCTTTTATTAGCGTCTAGCTGCGTTGTCTGTTTGGGGTCGAAGTTGTGCAAGTTTGGGATCTGGGTCAGACATAATTTAAGCTTCTCGAACGCATTCTGTTCATCAACGCCCCATATGAATTTCACATCGTTTTTCAACAGTCGTCTTAAGGGATCTGTCTTGTCTGCCAACTCCGATAGAAATTTGCCCACGTAGGTTACCAGCCCCAGAAAAGTTCGAGTCTGTTCTTTGTTCTTAGGTGCGCGAAATGATGTGATGATTTTTATCTTTTCCGGATCAGCCTTGATAAAATGTGTCCCAGGAAACTTATCTTAGAAGCCCTAAAAATGCATTTGGTTTCATTCAATACAGCATTGTTCTCCTTGAGAATGCGACAGACTCTTTTTACGGCTTCATCGTGCTCTTCCTCAGTCTTACCAAAAACTATGATGTTGTCTATGTAGTTCAGGACATTTGTGGCTGGTGCCAAAAGTTGCTCAAGTCTCTTTTGAAATATCTCTGGAGCCGAATTGACTCCTAACATAAGCCGTTTATAGCGAAATAATCCTATTGGGGTTATAAAAGTTGTTATTTCCCGGCTTTGTTCATCCAACTCAAGTTGATGGTATGCGTCCTTTAGGTCCAACCTAGAGAAGTACTTTGCATTCGGAGTTTGGTCATGAATGCCTCAAACGTAGGGGAGTGGATAATTCTCTCTGAGAATTGCTTTGTTTGCTAAACGCATATCCAGACATAATCTGATATCACCGTTTCCCTTGAACACTATAACCATTAGGGAAATCCAAGAGCTGGGTCCATTTACTGGTTCAATAATGTCTTGTTTGAGTGACTCCTGAATTTTTTCACGCACTTTGTCTTCCAGGGCAATCGGGATCCTCCGCATAGGCTGCTGTACTGGCTTTACATCATAGTCAATTGACAATTTAACGCTTGCTCCCTTCCACTTTGGGAAGGCAGAGATTTCCTGAATGTGTCGAACCTCAAGTCCGAGCCGCAAGACTTTTAGTCCAATGGCCGTTTCTCGGCCAAAAAGTGATCACAAAAAAAAGGTGGCAATCTTCTCCGCGTTTCCACTTACTAATATTGGTGCCTAAAATACGCAAATTACATTAAGGATTTGGTCCAAAGCGTAGCCCTCGAACTGGTTCTGTGAGTTGGGCCAAACATTGAAGACTATGGCGTTGCTCCTTTGTAGAGACAGCCAGTCTGCTTGACAGATGAGGTTGTACCTAGACCCAGTGTCAATAATAAGAGATAGACATGCTCCACCGATTCGGCATCTAATCCATTCTTCCTCGCCATCACTATCGATTTTAAAACAATTCTCCGTTTTCGTCTTTTTATTGCGGCCGCTTTCATCTTGAACATTCCGAACTGAGCTGGTGGGTACCATTTCTCCTTGTGTTCTAGATCGTGATTGCCAGTGTTGTCTCTTCAAGTTTGTCCTGCATTTAGACCCAAAATGACCAAGACGGCCACACCGATTACATTTGGCTTGTCGGGCTGGACAGGTGGAGCTGTCTGCTTTATGGCCAACTCGTCCACATCTTCCGCATTCGTTATTTTGATTTCCCGGTTTTCTTGTTGAAATCTTATTTATTGATTCTAATATGGGCTTTGTCATTGAAACTGATTGCTTTTTTATTTCTTCGTCGATTTGGCAAGCTTCGATAATCTCGTCCAGCGAATGCTCCTTTTCTAAAAGCTTCCTTTTCAAATCCACCGTTGCCCATGAGAAGATTATCTTGTCTTTTAGACAGATCTCGTCTATTTCCGTTTTTGTTGATCCAAATGCATATTTTTGGATCTGTTGCCGAAGCCGTAGTTCGATTTTTGCGAAACTCTCGTCTTCAGACGGAATTAAATTTCTGAACAAATGCCTCTCGAACGATGAGTTCTGCTTGGGGGAGAAATATGTTGTCAACTTATCCACTTATATTTGAAACACATCATTACGCTCGTCTTGGTTGAATTCTGCTAAAGCACCAGGTAGTGAAAATGCCGCTGATTATAGTTGAGTTCCACCAATGTGTAATAGCTTGGTCTTTTTCTGCTTGAAGTTTGTGATACCCTCTGATTCTGCATAAATTTGGAACGCCCTCAACCACTTTTCCCATTCGCTACGAAGCAGTGATTTGTCGATGCCTTCACACAGAAATGGTTTTTTTTAGTATTTCGGTCATGATCTGTTATGAATTAATATTTACATGTATCGAACTGGTCGCTGTGAGCTTTTTTTTTATATTTCACAGCCCGACCTTGGTGTTTGAGAAGACTAACTTTCAAACTAATTATTTTCGTTTATATTTTCATAGGTCAGGCACACATATGCGTATATGTTGAGATACATACATATTTCGATAATTACGATACTCTTTTCGCCTTACTTTGGCTTTTCTGCCTCTGACTTGTGTCAGCTCTTACTATGCGGCTAACAGCCTCTGATATTTTTCTGATAATATTCGGCTAGCAGCCCCCGACTTTTGTCAGCTTTTAATATCCGGCTACCAGCCTCTGGTATTTTTTTTCAGCTAATTTCTTGGCCTTACAGTCTCTGACTTTTGTCAGCTATGTAACTGCCTCTGATGTTTGTTACTGTATTCACATTCCAATGAATGTAATACATACACACGTACGATGACGCTTGTCTATTTGTCCCTCCCTCTTGTTTGAATTATCGTCAAATTCGATGCTCGCAATTCGCCAAATTCTTCCCCCACATGCATGCGTACATGTGTATGTACATATGTATGTCAGGGTGTGCAAACATACATACATCACACCCGCATGCACAGCTAGCAAGAGTTCAGCAAGCTGTCTACGTGACGAACATCGCACAAGAAGGACAAGCAATAATTTTTTTTTCTTGTGAACTGTAAATCTGCCGTTATGTTGACTTTTTCTTCTATTAGCAAGCATTTTATGTTTAAACAAACCTTATGTCAATCGGCCACTTCAAACTTGTTTTATTGTTATTTGTTATTTGTTTCACATCCCATCCTCGTCGCCAATGTAGTAACCCGTGATTGTCACAACAGAATAAAAGAATATGGTTGCGTTTTATACATTTATTCTTTGCCCCGAATCGATCACTTCGGCGTGCTAACATAATCATAACAAACTCCATGAGAGCGAGCACTAGAGATGAGCGTCTGGGTTGCTTGATGTTGCAGGCTCCAACAATGAGCAAAGCAACGAATGAATATTTAGCACACAGAATGCCAATTTTTATACGGTTTACCCTTGCATTCTCTTTCTACTGATAAAAATGCATGCAGACAACAATTTTTTGTTCGGCACAAGTATTTTGACAAACTCATTCAGTAAATGGTATTCTGCTTTTGAGCACGTGTTAATCAACAATTGTTTAAATTGAACTTTTTTGGATATTAAACGTTAATAAAAACCAGTCGAACGCTACAGTCAGGTGCTGACTGTAGAAGGCCATGGATTATTATTCCGTTATTTATAATGAAAATTCTCCTTTATTTGGAAAAATTTAAAAATATAAATTTTATATTCTTATTATTTAATTCATTTGACAGACAAAAGAAAAACACATAAACAATGCAAAAGCAAATAGACAAGAAGTATAAGCATTAGATAGAGCGAGAGGACAATAAATTAATGTGAAGTTGTACAGTAGCTTAGTGGAGTGTGTGCCGGATACAAAGACCAAAGGTGTTGACAGTGCTCGGGTTCGATTTCTACCGCGAACAATGTGTGACGAGTTTTCCTTTTTATACCCTTCGACCATTGAAAATGGTCAAAAATGGGTATACTAACTTTGTGCAAATGTATGTAACAGGCAGAAGGAGGCGTGGGAGACCCCACAAAGTGTACATATTCTTGCTCAGGATCACTAGCCAAGTCGATTAAGCAATGTCTGTCTGTCTGTCCGGATGTCTGGATGTCTGGATGTCTGGGTGTCTGTCTGTCCGCATGTCTGGATGTCCAAATGAACACACAGATCTCAGCTATTATAAAAGCTAGAGACACCAAATTTGGAATGAATGTTTCTGTTGATCCGGGACAGGTGAAGTTTATTTCAAATGTTGGGTGCCACGCCCACCGCCAACGAAAATCAATAATTTCATCTTTTAAGCTGATTTGCGAGCGACATATAAAACATACAACATTCTGAGTAAGACTATACTTAGCTAATTATAATACCAACATAACGTCAAAATTCCAATCCGATCGGACAACAAACACAGAAGTTATTAAACAAAAACCGTGTTCGCTTTGATTTTGTATACAGACCAGCAAGCTGTGACGTCATTGCAATGCTCATGTAGGAAAGAAAAGGAAAGAGAATGCGAGCACGTAGCGCCATCTGTTGTTCTTCTCTTCTTTTCTATGCACACGCATTGTTAGCATTCAAACGCACACACACATACATACATTTGTGCTTGACCAATGAAATGATACACGCATACACGTATTCATACAGAGACGCATATACAGGCTTATGTTACGATATTTCTATTAAGTAGAAGTATTGTACAATTATTGACTCTTTACGTTTCAAAACTGTTGCTCTTGTTTCAATGTTAGTTTGTTGTTAGGGTTAGTTGCTCATATGTTTAAGTGCAGGTACAAATTTATCGATGTGTGTAGAACAATCTTACATGCAGTATTCAAAGAAAAAGTATCAAAATTTGAGCTGCTAAGTACATGCGATTATGTACTCATATATTAATTTTCGACAATTTCGTCGTTTCAAGCAACAAGACTTGCTCAACGACTAGGTTTCATTTAATTTTCCAACGTTGACGACTTCTTTTGGCGCAAACCTCAGTCCAGCAAAACGTTCACATTTTTGGTTTTTATGTTCACACACAACGCGCGAAGCCAACTACTGCCGAAATAATTTTATTGAATACCGCCGAATCTCAAGTCACTGCTCGGGCGTCAATGAAGCCTTTTTTAGAGAAATCGAAACGATACAATTTAACTTTAAATAAAAGGACGCAGAGTTCGGCTTCAACGATTGTAATTTTAATTGTAGTTGACTTCAGTGCACAAACGAAAGTGACGTCGATTTTTCATTAGCGAGAGTGGGCCACAGTCCGACCACACTCCGCGAATTCGCCGTCGGCATTTGCCGATCGTCTTAACTTAAGAGATTACATTTACGACACTTCATGTGTTCTCTTACATACTAGCATAACTCCTTTTTTTTATTTTTGATGAGCTCCAACAACGTCTGTTAAGTTTTTTGTCCTATTACATTTTCGAGCGTGATGCAAGCGAGCAGACTTATAGAATTTATTTCTCGCTTCGGCTCCTTCCTCTCCAAAGTACCCGACAGGAAGAATTGTACATTGGATAATATCACTTCCGTGTATCAGAATTTTATGAACAGTTGCAGTCATTGGCAGCCAAGGGTATTTGTCGATAATAAGCACTCTGTTTTATAACAAAACGCTTCAAATTTCTTTAAATGTATTGGCAGCTGACATAAAAGGCAAATCAAAATTGTCTTCAAATTTGCAATAAGATGCTGATTGATGCCAGTGATCTCAGAAAAAATGTGTGGATCTTGGAATGCACGCCGAGCTGTATTGCCATCGTTGGTGCTGCCAAATCCTCCAACTTTCTGTTGATCAACTTTCAGTGAAAGGTGTTCCCAAAAAAGGCATTGGATTTCTTTTTTTCTTTCTTATCATTTTCTTTAATAATGCTCCACTTTTGCATACGACATTTATATCCTGCATGCAAGATAAGTTCAAATAGACGAATCCAGCTGTGAAGTGGGCTTAAACCATATTTAAAGTGACTCTTTATTGGCAAAAACTTTTCGCACTTAAAATTTTTGTTACCAAGAAAGTCAAATGGTTTGGCGCCACAAATTGGACAGGATTGAGTTGACATTGTGCCCGTCAATGCATTGAGAACCTTTCCATCACATACTGTTATATGCAGTGTTAGATTTGTAATGAAATCACTCAACGTCGGAATAATATCAATTGTGTTTTATTGAATTATATTATTCAATTGAGATCACTCAACGTCGGAGTAATATTAACTGTATTTTATTCTTTTATTATTAATTTTGCTTGCCCCAGGTGCATAACCATGTGGCAGAGGTCGCCGCAATAAGTACAGAAACAAATTGGGCTGCGGAGTAAGAATGAGTAGTCAAGTGAGAGTTACTTTTCATACTGATTTTATTTTTCTCGTTGTGGGGTTTATATACACGTTTCTTACAAGCTAGATATTTACTAAGGTTCTAAATGCATGATAAAAGACAAATGTTACTATCTAAGTCTAATGATATCTGCTGATTTATGGCATGCAGATGGTGCGAAATCGTGCATCTGCATGCCTAGTGGTAAAGGGTCCATATTTACTAAGTCCGCCTGCATATCAGCGAACGGTCAGTATTTGTTATGTTTGTATGCCTACCAGCGACGGTCAGTGCATATCAGCAAAGGGTCACTGTTGATTTAGGTACGTGAGAAACGTACCCTGTCGCCTATCTGCTTAAGATAGCTGTGTGCCTGCGTATCATCTGCAGCGCACGATTTTCTGCAGTTATGTAAAATCGTACATGCAGTTTAAAGCTAATAAATATTATCTCTTGATTTCCCAGCATAATTTTGCAGCGTTTCAAATTGGCTATCTGCATTTTTAGGTATTAATTTTCTTTTAAAATACACTCTTTGACAAATTCCAACTTTAACGGCCTACAAAACCGAATGAACTACGTTGTCCGATTATTCCATAAGACGTTTTGCGAGGCATCTACTAGTCTCAAGGGTGTGACTGTTGTGGCAAATAAATTTGTAACAAGAGATTTTTCTACCATGTACTTTTTGTTGTAACTTGATTGTCCATTGCTTCCTTGGAACTAAAAGCTTAAGATGAGCTCCGGCAAATAAATTTATATCAAGAGATTTTTCTACCATGTACTTTTTGTTGTAACTTGATTGTCCATTGCTTCCTTGGAACTCAAAGCTTAAGATGAGCTCCGCCACTTAAAAATCTATGCCTTGGTCTTCCATTATGCTTTGCACCACATCAACTTGCAAATGCACAAAACGACTGGTTGTATGGGCTAGAAGACTCTATAGTGATACTTCAGCTTTTGTACCACTGATAGTAAAATTATCTGAGCGGCATAATTTTTTCTTGGCAGCAACCGTGGTATACAATGGGTATATATCGCATTGTTTTTTTTTTTTACTGTTCTCTTACAGCGAAATATTGCTCTTTTGTTAATCTCTGATCTATGAGAAGAGGCAATGCGTCACTTGGGGAAACAGCTTCTGGCTTTTTGGCCGGGTTTGTAACGGCTTTTCGCATACATTTTGCTTTATCGGGGCATATTGAAAGAATCTTTAAAATGTTGGCAAGGTTAAATTGCATACATCTTCGCGCAGCTAAGCTTGCCGCAAGACTAAGCAGGCTGGCTATTGCAAGAGTTGCTGCGTACCTACTTTCGAGACCTGCTGCTCTTCATATTAAATGGCAATTTTGGCCAAACCACTGGATTTATATTCTTAGGAAATTTGACAGCAGTTTGCAAAACCAACCACACTGCATGCTTGCGCTGAAAATGCTCTAAGTTACATTTGGACTTCTTCCACATTGCAGCCAAACGGTAGCAAAATATTTTGCTGGTATGCTTCACAATACTGATATGCTGCTCTATTTCATTTCCTGGTATGGCAGCTTTCATAAAATTAAAAACAGCATCCTCCTTAATGTTTTTCCCCTTTGCTTCAAACCACTTGCAAAATAATTCTTCATTGAGGTTACGGTCTAAAGTCTTTAAGTTTTACGCAAAGTGGTTAAAAGTGGCATTTTTAATAATAACCATTTGAACAAGAATTGAATAAGATAAAACATAAACTATAGTTCATGAATGGACTCCACTAGGCTCACTTCAAAACTTTATTTAAAAATGAGACATTGCCAACGAACTTGTTAGACTACTTACATTTTTACTCTATTTTGGGGACATTTAAACATTTTATTATCACAAATACGTAATACAAACCACACTGATTATTAACTCATATCAAAATTTTTTGGTAGATTGCTTAACCCATTAATAGCCAAGAGTGTTTAAAACCAAAATTTAATCAATGCATTGACTTATTTTAATAGTGAACAATATAGTGAATCTAGAAAATATGTTTTGGTTACAAAAAACCGTTATTCAATATGTTTTTAAGCCTGTTCCCGAGCAGGTACAATGGCAGAATCCACTTTACAAATAACTTAATTTTTTTTTGTGTGTTAAATCTACAAAGCTCGCAAATCCATCTTACTCTATTGTGACATCGACGACAGCGTAATGGTTTTTCGATCCTTTTATTAAAGTGATTTCCAGGAGTAATTGGAACAGAGGAAACTATTGATCGCTTCGAAGTTGATGGCACATTTCTGTAATTTCGTAGATAATGGCGGACAATAGTACGATGTAAATTTAGCAAATCCATGTTACAGTTGTTAGCTGTTTTATACAACTTCCATGCGTTCACCATAACGGAAGAAATCATCAAATCACGAATTTTAATCCTGTAGTTATTAAGTGCTTGATCGTGGAGGTCAACACCACCTATTCCCGTGTTGTATTCAGCGATAAGTTTTGGTTGTTTGACACCTATTTTGGACTTTGTTGTTGAACACCATCGATTCACGGAAAGCATTGGCTCAATACCCTCAAAATTTGAACCAACAGTTACGGCGCTGTTGTCGTTCCATTTCAAAAAGAGTATTTTATTGGTCATGTCATATCTGTGATCATAATATCCTCTTTTTCATACCCTTCGACCATTAAAAAAGGTCAAAAAGGGGTATACTAGCTTGGTGTAAATGTATGTAACAGGCAGAAGGAGGCGTGGGAGACTCCACAAAGTATTTATATTCTTGCTCAGCATCACTAGCCAAGTCGATTAAGCCATGTCAGTCTGTCTGTCCGGATGTCTGGATGTCTGTATGTCCAGATGAACACACAGATCTCAGCTATTTTAAAAGCTAGAGACACCAAATTTGGTATGAAGGTTTTTGTTGATCCGGGACAGGTGAAGTTTATTTCAAATGTTGGGTTCCACGCCCCCCGCCCACGCAAATCAATAATTTCATCTGATAAGCTGATTTTCGAGCGACATATAAAAGATACAACACTCTGAGTAAAACTATACTTACCTTATTATAATGCCAACATAACTTCCAAATTCCAATCCGATCGGACAACAAACACAGAAGTTATTAAACAAAAACCTTGTTCGCTTTGATTTTGTAAGCAACAGTCGAACGGCACGCTACAGATTTGCTTAGGGTATCTACTATTAAGATCTTCCAAAATATTGAAAACTTACACTTCCTAATTTAGTACCCAACACAGAAATTAGTTTGTAAGATAGTTAAGCTCTACCCTGTTCAAAAAATAGAATAATTGACTTTAGCGACGTTGGAGACTGCATCGCTGGCGTGAAGACTACATTTTGCAGAGAAAAAACGATCCCTCATGTGCCCAACAATTAGTAGCAGGCATACCAGCACACTGCCCCACCCGATCGATTTACTTAGACCCGATAATGGTTGTGGGTGAAAGCCTCGTACAGATCAATGATACAACCGTGCTTGTGGCTGAAAAAGGAAGACCAGAGTTAACGTCAACCGGCACCGTGACGATCACCTTTGACGGTGAAATAAGCGTAAACGGCATAAAAAACCGGCAGTTCCCGCCGTTTCTCAGATCAATGTCACCGAGTTCCGAAAGGATCTAAGCCTACCTTTCCTCCATGAAATGGGGCTAGAGAATTGGGGACATGTCGCCGATCTCCATCAGAAGGTGACTTCGAGACCGATCATCAGTGCCGCCGTCACCTTGGTGCTGATCATCTCGGGTATGATTGCGTTCTTGGCTTGACAGAAGAGTTGCGCTGAGCAAAAGCAAATTAAAACAAGTCGAACGCTACAGTCAGGTGCTGACTGTAGAAGGCCATGGATTATTATTCCGTTATTTAAAATGAAAATTCTGGTTTATTTGGAAAAATTTAAAAATATAAATTTTATATTCTTATTACTCAATTCATTTGAAAGAAAAAAAAAAAGAACACATAATCAATGCAAAAGCGAATAGACAAGAAGTATAAGCATTAGATAGAGCGAGAGGGCAATAAATTGTTGTGAAGTTGTACAGTAGCGTAGCGGAGTGTGTGCTTGATTCAAAGACCAATGATGTTGACAGTGCTCGGGTTCGATTCCTGCCGCGATCAATGTGTGACGAGTTTTCCCTTTTTCTTTCTTTTCTATTAAGTAATTTAAACAGCAACATAACAATAGTTTTTAGATTTTTTGGTACGCAACATATTTAATTAGGTAGAACACTTTTATAAACTTTGCCGAATGTTGTACAAATCTGACAGTTGCGTACTTACGCTGAATATGGCAATTGATGTGTGTTAGAGCGGGACGCCGAAACATAAATGTGCAAATGCAGACATGCATGTATCGGCGTCCCGCTCTAACATTCGTAACTTATTGATTGTCTTAAATATTGCAAAAAAAAAAAATGAGATTTAATTTTCGAAAACTATTTTTATTGATATTTAATTAAATAACTGTAGTTTTCCTTTAAGCTTATAAGAATAAAAAAATAACCAAAAAAAAAAGTAATTTAAATAATAAGTTCCACCCAGCCGGCCGCGCATGGGATTCGAACTCACGCACGCAGACGCAGGACCGCCGTCCGCCACCCTAACCACTAAGCCACCGCCCGATTTTTTGATCGATCGGCAAAGTTGCATTCTCAGCTAATTCTGTTACCATTCTATGCAAATAAAAAGTTTTGTAAAATGCTGTGTGTCCGACGATTCGAACTTCGGTATGATGCGTAAATTAGGTCTTAATATGCGCATAAGTATACGTTCAAATTGAGTTTAATTCGGATCATATCTCACTTATTATTAGTCCGATTTAAATGAAATTTTCAGAAAACACCCGTGAAAAGGTATTTGTCATGTGAGATGTATAACTGTGGTTGTAGGGTGTATATTGTGTATATTAAATAGTTATTACTGATTTACAGAGGCGGGAAGGGGCGTGGCCAAATTTCATAAAAACTTTGAGACACCTGGATATACACGAATGTTGTCACAAAATTTGAAGACTCTAGCTCTTATAGTTTCTGAGATCCAGGTGTTCATACAGACAGACAGACGGACAGACGGACAGACAGACATGGCTCAATCGACTCGGCTGTTGATACTGATTCAGAATATATATAGTTTATGGGGTCGGAGATGCCTCCTTCTGCCTGTTACGCACATTTGCGTTCCGACAAACACAGTAGTCCATGAATTTTTTTAAAATCCATGGCCTAAAAAAAATCATTGCACTAAAAAGAGCCCTAGAGCGAGCCGAAGACGGCCCACACTTGAAGGAGGGAGGAGTTAACCCGAGTACGTTGGCTTCAGGTTCCCATAACTAACCTGAGTCAGAAGTTAATTACTCTCAGCCCACTGTGACATTGAGTTATAATTTGACAGTTGGAATTCACTCAAATAAGAGTTATCCACAGAACGCACTCATCTAAGAGCGAATCACTCAAATTGCGAGGCTAATCCGAATGGAACATGGCGCTGCACGGTTAGCCAAGGTGATTTACCGTTTGAACGGTAATTGAACTAACGCTTCTAGAAGGGTCTGCAAGAGACGCGTGATGACAGCAAGGTTTGCACATTTTTAGTCAGGTTCGATTAACACAAAAATATCCCGCTTGATTAATTAAATAAACTTTAACAAAATTACACGGAATAGTGCAAATGTTGGGTGCCACGCCCCCGCCCACGCAAATCAATAATTTCATCTTTTAAGCTGATTTGCGGGCGACATATAAAAACATTTGAAATAAACTTCACCTGTCCCTGATCAACAGAAACCTTCATGCCAAATTGGGTGTTTCTAGCTTTTATAATAGCTGAGATCTGTGTGTTCATCTGGACATACAGACATCCGGAAAGACAGACAGACATGGCTTTATCGACTTGGATAGTGATCCTGAGCTAGAATATATATACTTTGTGGGGTCTACTACGCCTCCTTCTGCCTATTACTTACATTTGCACAAAGTTAGTTGTTGCATTCTGCGAATCGGCTGTGTTCATTTCGAGTTTCGATAGACATACATACTCGTATATCGATGAACACAGCTGCCCTGACACGCATAACATCTGTTAATGGGACAAGCAGTGCGAACTCAAACTAGGCCGCGGATCAGCACCATCTGGCGGGAACAGGGACCTTCCCTGTTAACAGCCAGATCGGTCGCCGACCCGTGGTTCCCGTTTGAGTGAGCACCGTTTGAACCGTCGGCAGATGCCCGAATGCCCAGGCCAATGCGACCACCTGCATGTCAGTCAAACGGCAGTTAATATCCAGCAAACGGTCGGTGCAGTAAATTCTGCAAGATTATTCTTATACGCAGCTTTGCCGGGACGAGGGACCATCCATCATACATAACTGCCTGGTGAGTCTGTTCCTTGCGAGGAGCAGCAAATCCCGCGCCGAAAAATCTGCAAGTCTGCAGCCGCGGCACACATCGGCAGCCGCCGAGATTCTGCCCTTTCGAGGCGCCATCTCCGCAGCCTGCAGGCCACATCTTGCCTGCAGGCCCAGCATTTTCATCCAGGCCAGATTACCGGTCAGGCCCGACTTTCATCCAGGCCAATCCTCCATCAGGCCAAAATAAAGTGACCTGAATATAAACATGTCCCATTAGTTTTAATTCATACTCGAAAATGTTCCATTAGCATTAGTTCAAAAATATTATTGTCATTAGTATAAGTTTTGTGTTAGGTTTTGTTTAGGAAGTTGAGTAGGAGAATGATAGGAGGATCAGGATACCATGAATAAATGTATAGATGTTTAATATGAATCATTAATTTACCTTTTCTAGGGGAGATGGGGCGGCCTTAGTTGGCCTGGAAGGGATTCGCCGACTTGGGTGGTGCTCCGAAACTCCTGAGCAGGAGCATCACTTGGCTGGGTGGGTGCGCGGTGACTTGGCGGTCACCAATGGAGTTGTTGTTGTCCTTTGTGTTGTAGAGTAGCGTTGATCTGTAAATAAATTAAAGGCGTTATAAAATATGTTAAAATGCGTGTTTTATATTCGTTTTTTGGTTTGTTTACCTTTTGTGTAAATACCGATGACTATCGGTATTTTGTGCGGACTGCAGGGCTGGAGGAAGAACCCCTCCCCAAGTGCTTCTGAGCTAGCCGGCACGGCCCTATCGACAAAAAGCAGTCCTTAACATAATGGCGCACATATTCAAAAAGGAGCAAAGATGTAGGCCAGTGAATTCTGTGCCGAAATCTTTGCTAAAATCGATAGTCAGCGGTATTTAGACGCCTCGCTGTAGCTTTGCTGTTGTGACTCAGCTTGTAACAAACTGCGACACGTTGAAGGACGTAATTCACGTTTGCGCAGGGAGTTGTGGACTGAGAAACTTCAGTAAGTAGAGGTATTTGGATGTTGAGGCATGTTGTCAGGCATGCCGCGAGTCGTGTTCTACCAGTGGTGGTGAAAACACTGTGCCGCGGACTTGCCCTGGGCCATGTCCAATATCCGAATGTGTTACATGCAAATGTGACTGTTCTTGTTTTCTGTTTTTGTTTAACGTAGTAGATCGTCTGCCTTCGCTGGGCGTCCAGTTCCTTAGGTTCGGCTAATGTGGCTGAATGAGGATTAGGTGACCCGTAAAGGCTTAGAGCTATACGCGCTGCACCGCCTCACGGGCTTAAGGGACGCATTCCCAGTGAAAGCAGGGCCGATCGAACACGAGCCGCGTCCTTAACTGGCAACTGTCAACTCGCGTGACAGTTTGATTAGTTGACGAACGGCAGCGTGTTTTGTTTGATAACACAACAACTACCATAAGCGCGAAGTCGGATTGCGAATCCACCGGCACTAGTCGTTCCATCTCCCTTTCACTGTATTGAACATTTGAGAGAATTCTGTTTCGACCATATTATCTGTTTATTGATATAAGTATTTACGTTTATACATGATTGAATGCTCATCTAAAGATTTATACATTTATTTATATATTTGCCAATTTTTCTATATATTTATACATGTATACACATTTATTTATTTATCTACCTAATATTTATAAATATACATTTATTCGTTTCTACATATATTATCAATTTATAAAATTACTCAATTATATTTATTTACATTTCTCTATATCTATATATTATATTCTTAAAACTATTTTGAACAATTAATTATTAATATTAATTAATACGTCCTCGCCTGCACACACACGCAAAGATTTACAAATTAATTTAGCAGGAAAATTTACATTACATTTAATTACACTGCCTGCACAATATTTAATTAAACTATAACCGCCTTGCCTTTGTTGACCATACCCCATAAACAAATAAATAAAACCGTTAAAAATGAGTCAAGAAAGAGATGCTGGTGGGCATTACCTGCGGTCAAAGGGGTCAGTGGCAGAGGCGCAAGAAGCGGCATTGAGTATAGGGGAGTCCTCCGGACTCCAAGTAGGATTTCCAGAATCCATCAGCATGCGGAAAATCCAACGACCAGCAAAGGAGTAGCAGACATTGCAGGCATTGAAAGATCAGGCATTGAAAGATCATCTGCGCCAGAGCAATCTGGAACTGATGAAGATGGTGAACGACACTATTAGGCCAATGACTGCGCCGCCGGCGACAATAGAGGGACCTGCAGAACGGGATCTGATCTGGGATATGCCCAGCATTCCCAGAGAGGAGGCGCGAATCCGCCAAGGAGTCGGCAAGAGGCAGTAGCAGCCCGGAACCTTGGCCGAGGTATACTGACAGGCATCGAGAGCACCCACAGCACTGGCGGCCAAATGAGCGTCCTCATGAAGGTTATCAAGATGGTGACCCCGGATACGTGAATGCGTCGCATCAGATCCCATTTGCCAAAGTGGAGCGGTGGGGGTTATCCTTCGACGCGGAAGATCGTTTCAATTCCGTGGAGGACTTTATCCAGAGGCAGTATCGGTGTCCATGGGCGGAAATCCTGCGCACTTTCCACGTCCTCCTTACCGGAAGGGCAAGGGAATGGTACTGGATGCATGTCAGGCACTGTTACCAGCTCGGCGCAACTGCGGCAGGCACTGATTGACAGGTTCCGCAGCCACCAAACAGAGCATGACATGATGCATGAGCTCCTCCAACGGGAACAGCAGGCCGGGGGGACCGTGGAAGACTACGTCCACCACATGCGGAGGCTAGCGTCGAGACTCAGCAAGCCCATGGCGGAGAGACACCTAGTAAAGATAATAAAGAAGGGTCTTAAAGAGAGTGTCGCTTGCTATGTCTACGCAATGGACATATTTACCGTGAATGAGCTGCGAGATGAGGCAGCAGAAGTGGAACGCAGTTTCGGGCGTCGAGGTCGAACTCCTCATGCATATCAGCCAGCGCCTCCTGCCAACTTCAAGCCTCGTGTCCATGAGGCGATCGTGCAAAACGAAGAAGACCCGCCGATCCAGGATGTGGAGGAGTTGCGCAAATGGCGGCCAAGGGCTCCAGATAAGCCGGTATGCTGAAATTGTGGCGAGGCAGGCCACATGTTCCGCGACTGCGAATCAGCAACACGCCAGCTGTTTTGCTATAGATGCGGCAAGCCAGGGACGGTGACACCAAAATGCCCGAACTGCGCGGGAAACGGATGCCCGGGTGTGGCCAGAACGGGAGACACACGCCCGTAGAAGGAGATAAACCTCGCCCGTCCGTACTTGATAAGGAAACTATTAAATTAAAAAATACACAAGTTAATAAGAATCAATCAATCAGTAGGATAAGTACAATAATACCACTTGAGGAGCGGATGCAGAGATACCTGGAGGCCAGGAACCGAATATTCGGCGAACATCAACTGGCAGGCATGCGCCTCGTATCACTGAAAATAATAAAGGCCAGATGGCGCTTCCGGCAACGACGCACAAATCGTAGGGAAGTTGCAGCCGCAGTCATACGCAACCAGGCGAACGACCCCAGACCATTTGCCGAAATAAAGATAGGCGGTAAGCGTGTCCTTGGATTGCTTGACACCGGAGCGTCCGTCAGCTTATTGGGTTGTGGTTGCAGGGAGCTGCTGCAGAGTATTAACGTGCCGATGACACGATACTTTTCCAAGGTACGCACCGCCGCAGGAGAGGACCGCTCCATAATTGGCCGCGCGCAGATACCTGTGGAATATTCGGGTAAAATAAGAATAATAACTTTCTACATATGCCCCTACTTGGAGCAAAAATCTTACCTGGGGGTAGATTTTTGGCGAAGTTTTGAGCTGGCAGCAGCATCAGCTCGAATGCGTGCAAGAGCAGTTCTTGACCTTCGAGCAGCATGGCCTCGGCAGGACTACGGTCGACATTCACTCCATCGAGCTAATAGAGGGGGCCAAATACTTCAAGGACCGCCCGTATCCTATGTCGCCTGCACGCCAAGCCATCACCGAGGAGGAGGTCGACAAGATGCTAGCGCTCGGAGTAGTGGAAGAGAGTAAGAGTCCGTGGAGCAACCGGACGACGATAGTCTCAAAGCCTGGAAAGAACAGATTTTGTTTAGATGCGAGGAAACTAAATGCACTGACAAAAAAGGACGCTTACCCGCTACCCAGCGTCGAGGGGATCCTTTCCAGGCTGGACCAGCCAGTCTATATCTCTAGCGTCGACCTGAAATTCGCTTTCTGGCAGATAGAGCTGGATGAGAAGTCGAGGGAGTACACTGCGTTCACGATACCAGGTCGTCCACTATACCAGTTCCGCGTCATGCCGTTCGGCCTTTGCAACGCGGCACAACGACTGGTACGACTGATGGACAAAGTCATTCCCGCGGAGATCCGGACGAATGTTTTCGTATACTTGGACGACTTGCTGATCCTTGCATCAGATTTCGAGACACATCTCCGCTATCTCAGCCGGGTAGCCCAGTGCCTGAAAGAAGCAGGGTTGACAATAGGGTTAAAAAAGTCAAATTTTTGCTTTAAAACTCTAAAATACCTGGGCTTCGTGGTAGGAGGAGGCCTTCTACAGATGGATCCCAGCAGAGTATAGGCCATAAAGCGCATCCCAACACCGAAAACGATCAAGGAAGTGAGAGCATTCCTGGGAACGGCAGGATGGTATCGTCGTTTCATCCGAAACTTCGCGACACTCGCAGCTCCACTAACGGAATGCCTGAAAAAAACGAATAAGCGTTTTGCATTTAGTGTCGAAGCTGAGACGGCAATGAGAAAATTGAAAGAGGCACTTACCACAGCTCCAGTGTTGATCCACGCTGACTTTAAGCGGCATTTTTATATTCAGTGTGATGCTTCGCACATGGGTGTCGGGGCTGTACTCTTCCAGCGCAATGAGGCGGAACAGGAGCAGCCGATTGGCGATCATGGCGATCAGGAAATTCCGGCCGTACGTCAAGGGAATGCCCTTTACCTGCATAACAGACCACGCGAGTCTGAAATGGCTGATGACCATGAAAGACCTTTCAGGTAGACTGGCCAGGTGGTCACTGCAGCTACAGGGCTATGATTTTGCCATAGAGCACCGCAAGGGCTCGGACAACGTTGTAGCTGATATGCTCTCCCGTTGTGTAGATGAGGTCCATATGGCTCCCACCGATCTGCTGGGTTTCGAGACCACGGCGTTCGGTGCGGACGAGTACCAGGAATTGGTACGAGAGGCCGAGCTGAATAAGCAGTGCCTGCCAGACCTGAAGACGGAGGACGGGTTGCTCTTCAAGCGAGTCGCACAACCATGTCTCAGCGACGAAGCCGAAGAATCGGAGTGGAAGCTGTGGATTCCTTCAGCATTGACAGGTTCGTTGATCGCACGGGCTCACGAAGAGCCGACAGCAGCACACGGAGGAAAATCGAAGGCACTGGAAGTCCTCCGCCGGCAATACTATTGGCCAGGAATGACCATCCAAGTCCGGGATTATGTGCGCGCATGCAAGGTTTGCAAGGAGACGAAGGCACCAAATCATCGCATGCAAGTGGGAATTGGCGAGAAAGTGGACACCGAAAGGCCCTTCCAAAAAATATACATCGACTTCCTGGGAAAATATCCGCGGTCGAGGAGAGGAAACGCCTATATTTTCATCGTCGTGGACCACTTCTCCAAGTACACCTTCCTTAAAGCGATGCGTGAGGCGTCCGCAGCGCTCCTCGTAGAATTTCTTATACATGAGGTGTTCTTCAAGTTTGGTGTGCCCAAAGTTATCCATTCCGATAACGGAAAACAATTCGTCTCTAGAATATTCGAAGATATGGTTACAGACTTCGCAATAAAGCACGTAAAAACACCCTTGTACTCACCTTCTAGTAACGCAGCGGAAAGGGTGAATCGTAGCGTATTATCGGCGATCCGCAGCTATCTAAGGGAAGATCACCGGGAGTGGGACGCGCACTTGCCGGAAATAGAAGTGGCTATCGGAACTCGATACATTCGGCGATGGGAGAAACGCCGTTCTTTACGGTTTTCGGCCATCATCTCTTCTTAAACGGTAAATGTTACCAGTTGGCCCGAAAATTGAGGTCCTTGTGTGACCATGAAATGGACGGAATGGCGCACCACGACAGGATGGCTATCATCCGCGCCCGGGTCCAGGACAAGCATAAAAACTCATACGAGGTGAGCAAGTTGCGGTATGACCAACGAGCAAGGACTTTTCACGCCACGCCCGGTCAAGAAGTTTACCGGCGCAACTACGTTCTCAGCGACTTTTCGAAGAGCTTCAATGCGAAGTTCGCGAGGAAGTTCCTTCGGGCGCGAGTGGTGAAGGCGGTTGGAAACAACGCGTACCTGCTTGAAGACCTCCAAGGGCGACGCCTTGGCGTATATCACGCAAAGGATATACGGGCGTGAAGCGACACCAACACCGAGGAGAAAACGTTATCCACGAAAAGCTCCTGCTGACCCTGCGAAAGGGAGATGCGTTGAATCAGACAACAACAATAAACGATACACTCACCGATAGAGATACACTCAATTTAGTCCAGTGTGAAGAGCGTGGGCCCCGCGTTTGACGCCTGTCGGACTGCTCGCCAAGAGATGTGCCGGTCGAAATACCGCCGCAGCCACATGCAGAATGCCCCAAGACTTCATCACTCTGCAGGATCGATGGCATCGCTCGAAATCTTGGGCGCTGTTGCATTCTGCGAGTCGGCTGTGTTCAGTCCGAGTTTCGATGGACATATATCGATGAACACAGCTCCCCTGGCACGCATAACATCTGTTAATGGGACAAGCAGTGCGAACTCAAACTAGGCCGCGGATCAGCACCATCTGGCGGGAACAGGGACCTTCCCTGTTAAAAGCCAGATCGGTCGCCGACCCGTGGTTCCCGTTTGAGTGAGCACCGTTTGAACCGTCGGCAGATGCCCGAATGCCCAGGCCAATGCGACCACCTGCATGTCAGTCAAACGGCAGTTAATATCCAGCAAACGGTCGGTGCAGTAAATTCTGCAAGATTATTCTTATACGCAGCTTTGCCGGGACCAAGGACCATCCATCATACATAACTGCCTGGTGAGTCTGTTCCTTGCGAGGAGCAGCAAATTATTTAATAATACATGTAAAATTAATTATTTTCAAAATTCAATTAAAAAAAACTAGAAGCGACCGCCAAATAATTCTTTCACCTAAATTCATGATAAATATAGTCCTATCAGTGAAAAAAAAAATCGGAGATGTAGGCAGCTATTTAACCTTTACCATTGACCGCTAACTTGGAACATCTGTGAGTACATTGGCGTTTGCATATACACACATACATCTGTCGTTGCGTTCGTTCATCTCGAACCTTCCTCTGGGCTTACATATTTTCGTTTTTTCGACTTTGCTTGCATTTGGCGCTGCTTGCATTTCGTCACCCCGCACCCCGCATATTCTATTGCTGTCTACAAACGTAGCACAGAAACCGTTTGGTTTAAATCTCATTTTCCCTTGTTTCTTCTTTCGTTTGTTTGATATACTTACCACTTCGAGTGCGTGTGCATATATTCTCTCATTACTTTGCATACCCCGCACCCCGCATTTTACATTGCTGCCTACAAACGTAGTTACAGCAAAAATTTAGCCTGCCTTACTTTTATAGCTCATTTTCGTTTGTTTGCTCACACAACGCATAGGTTGCGCGAGTGTGTGTGTATAGGCAAGCTAGATTTACATAGTCAGCATCGTTGCGAGGGTAGCTCACAAAGTTTGTGACATTTAGTTTTTGTTGATTCTTATTTATTTTATCAGCCAACATGTCTGAGACCGAGAAGGCAAGTGAAAAGCCACAAATCAGCAAGACAAGTTCAAAATTAACACTGTGCTTGCAAAGATTTAACAAAGTTAGTGCTGATATTGCTCGTATGCAAACAGCAATCAAAGCAAAGACCATATCATTTGATAAAACAGAGTTAGCGTGCCGATTAGAGCTGCTAGAAGGTTATATACAAAAGGCAATGGATTTGCAGGCTGATCTCGATAATTTAAGCCCGCTTAATGATTCTAGAGGGCCATTAGAAAACCTGTGTGTCGTCACAAGGGCATTGTACATTAATGCATCCAAGCCGACTTCAGGGCCAAAAACTGAGAATGATTGCTCCCTAGTTTCGAGCCGGCGATCTCAGTTGCCGAAAATGCGTTTGCCAAAATTTAGTAACAAACATTCGGAATTCAAAAATTTTATTCTCTTTGAAAGTTTAGTCGATGATGACAATTCTTTGTCAAACGTCGAAAAGTTCAATCACTTAGTCTCGTGTTTGTCAGATGAAGCATTGGGGGTAGTTAGGCCGTACCAACTAACGGATTGTAACTATCCAAAGGCCCTAGTCTTAAAGCATTATTTAACAACAAATGTCTTACATTCTTTGATACAGTTTCGCAATTGTTTGACATACATTGCATGACAAAACCATCTGCGTCGAGTTTAAGATCGATCACAGGTACGGTGTGTGCTGGTGCAATGATAATTCATATGGTCATGGCAAAGGTAGACCATGTTACCAAATCTCGTTTTGAAGAGCAGCTTGACTATGATACGCTGCCATCTTGGGAAGATTGTGCTAGACAATTGAATAAGAGATATCAGTATCTGTCAGCAAATTGTTCTCGCCACAGCTGTCGTTAATGTTAAAGACAGATTTGGTCAGTTGCATCCTGCACGGGCCTTACTTGATAGTGGCTCCCAAATCAATTTGATGTCTGAGAGCATGGCCCAGATGTTACGGCTCAAGCGGGAGCCAACATCATAAGCTATCTCGATGGTTGGTGGTGCAACAATAGATAGCAAAAATAAGATACATATGTGCTTCTATTCAGTCGCGCATAAACTCTCACAATTTTTCGGCTGAATGTTGGGTATTGAAATCCATTTCAACATGGGTATTTCATGGGTTCCATGGGTATTTCAAATTGGAAAGTACCCAAAAATATAAAACTGGCAGACCCAGAATTTAATAGTCCAGCTAAGGTGGACATTCTTTTTGGAGCAGAATTGTTCTACGAATTATTGTGCGTTGGATAAATAATATTGGGTTCTGAACTTCCTATAATGCAAAAAACGCTGCTAGGATGGATAGTAGCAGGCAAATGTACTGGACAAGTGCCTAGGCATCAGTTCAGTGGGTGTTTAATGGCCCAAACTAATTGTTCTTTCGATTCGTTAGTTAACCGTTTCTGGAAATTGGATCAATCTCCATTCGAATCGAAGCCTGTTCGCCAAACAACTGAACAATAGGCTTGTGAACTTTTCTTCGAGAGAACTGTAAAGCAGTTATCTTCTGGTCGTTTCCAAGTGGATCTCCCTTTCAAGACCGATCCAAAAGTTCTTGGCCTGTCTTTTCAAACTGCTGAAAGCCATTTTTTGCAACTTGAGCGTAAAATATCAAAGGATGCAGTTCTTAAAACAATGTACCATAACTTCATAAAAGAGTATTTGGATTTGGGACACATGTCCATTTTGGAGTCAACTTCTCTAGAACAGCATTATTATATTCCTCATCAATGCGTTCTTAGGCCTGAAAGTTCCTTTACCAAGCTTCGTGTAGTTTTCGACGCTTCTAGTAAGATCTCAACAGCTGTTTCACTTAACGAAACACTGATGGTGGGGCCGACAATTCAGAGGGAGCTATATTCAATCCTGATTAATTTCCGGTTGAATAAGTATGCCGTAACTGCTGACATTTCAAAAATGTATAGGCAGATAAATGTCTCAGAAAAAGACAGAAATTTCCAACTTATTCTGTGGAGAGAAAACACTTCACAATATATTTAGGCATACCGACTTAATATAGTCACATACGGTTCAGCTTCTGCACCTTTTCTAGCGATACGCTGCTTGTTTGAGCTAGCCAACATGCATGCACAATCACATCCTATTGGATCAGATGTGATCAAGAAGTGCTTTTATGTTGATGATATGTTGGCAGGAGCAGATAGTATACAAGAACTTAACACTATTTGCAATGAAGTTCGAAAGATATTAAAATCAGGATGTTTTCAACTTGCCAAGTGGGCAACAAACTGTAGTGATATGTCGTTCAAAACAAAAGCTAGCGAAGAAGTGACTCTCAAAATTGATGACCAGAGTTCCGTAAAAACTCTTGGGATGCGCTGGCCACCTCAGAGGATATATTTAAATATCATCTCGATGTGGACAGTTTTGCTTCGGCTAAGCCAACGAAACGCAACATATTGTCTGCAGCTTCTCGCTTATTTGACCCTCTTGCTTTGCTGTGTCCTATTGTTACCAAGGCCAAAATGTTGTTGCAGGAGTTGTGGAGACTGAAAATAGACTGGGATGAAGCCATTTCAATGAGTCTTCACACTACATGGAATAAATTTACCATGACATTGCGCGATTTACATAAAATTCGCATTCCCCGGTACGTATGTCTAAATACGTATCAAAGGGTTCAGATACATGGCTTTGCCGATGCATCCAGTCATGCATATGGTTGTTGCATATACGTTCGAACTTGCAACAACCGAGACGTTTGCTTTACATTGCTCACTGCAAAGTCAAGGGTAGCTCCACTAAACGTGAAAACAATAAACCGACTAGAGCTATGTGCAGCGCTCTTGCTGGCCAAGCTCTGGCACCAAATTGCGACAACCTGATCAAAATGTAATAAAAGAAAGTTTGAATTTCTGGTCGGATTACCAGATTGTGCTGTATTGGTTACAACGCGATTCTGGCACATTGGGCACATTTGTGGCAAATAGAGTTGCAGAAATTCAGGAATTGTCCAAAGGTATTGTGTGGCGTCACGTTCCAACAGATGCTAATCCGGCGGATTTAGTATCGAGAGGAACCGACATAGACGAGATTGTTAGCTCATTATGGTTCGAAGGGCCAAGTTTTTTGAAACTGGAGGAAGACCAATGGCCTCAGCTTCACCTGGTTGAAATAGGGTCGGAAATCAAATCCTCCGAACACAAAAAAAGTGCTGTTGTATGTACTTTGGCAGAAGTTGAGCCAAATTGTTTTGTTGAGCTAATCAATCGTCACTCCAACTTTCCAAAATTAATTCGCATAATGGCTTATGTGCTGCGATTCTGTTACAAAGGGCTCAGATCAGATTCTCTTGTTGTGTCGGCATCTGAAAGAAATATTTCATTTCTAAAACTGATCGCTGTAGTACAAAGCACATCGTTCAAAAGCGAATTGAAATTATTAAGACAATCAGTAGTTCTAGCACCAATGTTGCAATCGCTAAATCCATTTATTGATAGATTTGACAAAAATGGAATACAATTTGAACTCATTCGAGTAGGGGGACGTTTGTAACACGGGCCTCTCTCATATGACGCTAAATTTCCGCTTTTAATGACAAAGAAGTCAGGATTTATTCAACTTTTTGTCAGATATTTCCATCGTAGGCACTACCATGCTGGCCCAAAAGTTTTAGTTGGACTTTTGAGGCAGCAAATTTGGATAGTAAATGCTCGAAGTTTGTGAACTGCAGTTGCTCGGAATTGCATACGCTGTTTTCGATACAAACCAAAATTGTTGGGGCAAATAATGGGAAATTTGCCTGCTGATCGTCTTCGAGAAGGTCGGCCGTTTCGAGTATGTGGAGTAGACTTGTGTGGGCCGTTCTATGTAAGCTATATCGTAGAATCAGGGGTAGACCACCAGTAAAAATGTATGTTGCCGTTTTTGTTTGTTTTGCGTCAAAGGCGGTTCATTTAGATTTGGTAACCGATTTATCGACTGATGCCTTTTTGAACGTTTTTAAAAGGCTCATCGGGAGACGCGGATTACCGGAGACGATGATCAGCGACAACGCGACTAATTTCGTTGGAGCAAGCAACGTTCTGAGAGAGCTGCAGACGGCGTTACACAACAACGAGGCGAGGCTGGTGAACTTTGCAGCAAAGAGAGGAGTGGAGTGGAGGTTAATTCCCCCCGCCACGCACGCGGGACAGGTCTGATTAAGACTAGAAGACCAACTTTAATGTCTTATTAGGGCCACCAAAACTTAATAAAGATATATATATAGTACGTATATATTACAGTACAAGTTGGATGGAAGAATAACTTTACAACTGTTACAAATTTTTCATAGGAATCTAATATTGAAGTGACAACAAATTTTTTTATTTCAATCCAATTAGCTTGTGGCACTCTGAACCGACAAAAAAAAGTTTCAGACATACTGGCGTCACACAATAAAAGGCAACAACAGTGAAAAAATTTAAATTAAATTAAAGCAGCTATTTAACCTTTTTTTTTTGCCATTTAAAATATGTTGTTTTTATTAATTGGATATAGAAAACGTGAACGACGATAAGGTGAAGCCTTGAGTTAATTATTGATAATCTTAAGTGAATATACATATAATCTTAACACACACACAAACAACAATCAAGTAGTAAATATAAAGTTCACCCAAACGGAATTTGACTCGGTCGAAACCTATGAAACGACAGGGCAGAGATAAAGACAGAATCCGTTGAACTAACGCAATATGCAGAGTATATAAACATCTGTGAAAAAATACTGAACAGTTACTCGTGTTAACTAGCACAATACGTAGAATATGTATATAATATATTCTTGTATATACAATACACTTATGTCTCTCGATATCACTTATGCGTTTTAAGGTCAATATGGAAAAAAACGAATTGCTTAAAGATTAGGGTTCCTCTGTGGAATGTGCTTAGGAGGAGCGCTCAGCAGCTTGCTTCTCCTGCAGACGACGACGTTTCAGTGCCAGGTATACTACCCAGATGAATGATATGATGCTTGACGAAATGGAACGTAGCATGGGCGGAACGAAGGCTATATTCAGATAAACCAACAGAGAGAGATACTGCCAGTTGGTACGCAGCACGGGCCAGTAAAGTGTCTCCAAGTTCTTTAAGGCCGTAGCATGCGACTTGCCCTCGAATATGGACAGGAAGTACAGGGATAGCAGCTGATAGAAAGGAGCAAATGCCAAGCGTTCAGAGAGGAGCAAAAAGAATTTTCTGAAGCGAAGATCATGACTGAACAAACGCTCCACCGTTTGATAGAAATAATGAGGAACAGTGCCGCCAAAGAGGATGTAAAAGAGTCCGTAGGCAAAGACACTTTGTTGGTTCAGCTTTTTGGCGCCGGCAATGCGTTGGGAGGTGACGTTCGCCGAGGTGGCCAGAAAGCAGGCAGTGATGGACTTCGTGCGCACCGGATGATTGAACAGCTGCTCCAGATACCTGCCCATCAGGGAGTATAGTGGCTTAGATAGAGACATGCTGAAGTTACCAAACGGTTGAAGCGGCGACAAGCTAAATAATCCTGATAAAACCTTTACCGAATATTTGATCCAACTAGTCAATTAATTTCATAAGAGCAAAAGTAAGTGCGTGTTCATAAGGTAATCCAATATTTTTTTATTTATTTTTAACTTTCCTATTCGTAACAAATAGGACAAACCAGTCGAACGCTACAGTCAGGTGCTGACTGTAGAAGACCATGGATTATCATGGTATACCGTGTATTATTTATTTTGCGTTATTTGTAATAAAAATTTTGGTTTGTTTGAATTATTATTAAGCATTTAAAAATATAAATTCGTTAAGATATACTCTATTATGTTAAGCCTAATGTTATCAAGTGTGACCTTATCGATATACTATCATAATTTAATTAAGTTATCGGAAACCCTATCGATGGGATAGTGTTGTACAACACAGGATTGAGAGAGCGTCACTATCGCACCGATAGAGCGTCACTATCGGTTAAGACTTCGAAGTAGAGCTGGAGATAAATCGATGTTCCTTGAATCGATTTTATTTTTAATTTTTAAGCAAAAAATCGATTTAAATCGAAAATTTTATGTATGAAAAGTAAACGTTTTGTGCCACAAAACTATCCCAGTAATGACGATTACTAATTTTTAAATCAAACAACATGGCAATTATAACAGTCAAACAAAAAAATAACTATTTATTAAAAATAAAATAAAATTTTTGAGGTGTTCAACACCTGTCAGTCATTTGGCTTCGCTTCAAATGGTTCGCCATGTTTGTGGTGTTGCCACAATTTTTATATACATTGCCGCATTTTAAACATTCCGCTCTTCCTCCGCTTAGTTTTCGAAAGTATTTCCACACCACCGACTTTTTTGATTTTGGAGAATTGATTTCATCGTCCTCGCCGCTCTTATTTTGATCAATTTGTGTGTTTTTTAAACCTGCAAAATTAAATGTGTATTAAACGACATGTACACTTTGATACTGCATGTGTTCAAGTGCGTGTAACAAACACGTGTATACATGCATATTTCACAAGTACTAAAAACTATTGTTTTAGCCTTTTACTACTTACCGCAGATTTTATCCATCTTGCTTCAGCTGCACCAACACCAAATTTGGGAGTCCTAAAGAATAAATTAATTTCACCAACACCAAATTTGGAAATCCTAAAGAATAAATTAAATTTATTAAAATGCTTAAAATGTGCAACAAATGACTTACCCTTTGCGACGCTCTTTCAATAGTGCTGACAATTTTGTGGCGCCACAAAATTTTCGATTTAATCGATTTTTTTAAATTAAATCGATGCATCGCAAAAATATGAAAAAATCGATGAATCGATTCGAGAATCGATTTAACATCCAGCTCTACTTCGAAGAAAGCACACGTTTATTAAAACCTAAAGAACTTAATAGAATAAAAGGAACTAACTCCAAAAATTGTATATTCTTATTATTTAATTCGAACGACACGCATAAATTCAAAAGACAGACAGAAGAAGAAGTACACATAAACAATGCAAAGACGAATAGACAAAAGTATAAGCATTAGATAGAGCCAGAGGGCAATAAGTTGTTGTATGCATTTTTACGTAATAACAAACAGTAGTGGCAGCATCGGAAGTTTTTCAGTAGCTTAGTGGAGTGTGTGCCAGATTCGAAGACCAATGATGTTGACAGTGCTCTTAGGTTCGATTCCTGCCGCGAACAATGTGTGACGAGTTTTCCTTTTTCTTCTTTCAATTCTATTAAATAGTTTATACAGCAACATAACAATTATTTTTAAATTTTTTGCTACCAAAATATTTAATTAGAACACTTTTATAGACTGTGCCGGATGTTGCACAAATCTGGCAGTACGGCAATTGATGCTTGTTAGAGCGGGACGCCGAAACATAAATGTGCAAATGCAGTCATGCACGTATCGGCGTCCGGCTCCAGCATTCATTACTTTTTCATTGGCTTAAATATTGCATAAAAATTTGAAATGAAGTATTTAAAAACTATTAATAATTGATAATAAGCGGGTGTATCACGGCCCGTTCGAGTGTAGCTTTCCTTTTAATTTATACGAATGAAAAACAAAAAAATTAATTAATATGAAAAGTTACACCAGTCGCGCATAAGAGTTGAACTCGCGCAGCACACACAATCAATTAAAAGCCGCTGCCTCATTTCACTAAGTACTAAAAACATAGAGACGTCAAACAGGGGTAAATCTGTTATTGCTAGTTTTTCATTCGAAGTACCCCAGAGTAGAGACTTCGGCTGCACTAGAGCTAGAAAAATATCGATATTTCCGTAAATTGATATGTTGATATTTTTCTTTGATGTATCGAAGTTTCTTAGAGGGCAAGCTTAACAGCTTAACATATTAAATTAATGAATCCAAAATATATGTACTTATTTAAACAAAAACATTTTATTTGATATCCATTCTCTTAATTCGAAAAATCATTAAAAGAATAATTCCAGTTGAACTCAGTCAAATTAACATTTCAAATTAAGTCTCAATGTTAAAATTATACTTATTTAAACAAAAACATTTTATTTGAGATCCATTCTCTTAATTCTTAAAATCATTTAAAAAAATATTTCGAGTTCAACAGTCTTAATGTATAAATTAAATAACAAATTGCAGTTCATTCTGCTAATATGAAAGCCATTCGTTTTTTTTTTGTTTCTCTTAGTGATGTCTTATTGAGAAAATATTGAACATCGATGTTTAAAAACTTCGATATATCCAAAATTTGAAAAATATCGATATATCGTCGATATTCTTTCCAGCTCTATCTGTCGCACAACGACAGCGGAACGATAAGCACGCGCGTACTTCTTTGCGCTGTGCGGTCGTTTAAATGCGTACGTGTATGTACGAGTATGCACATGGTTGCATGTGAATGTATGCGTTGCTAGTGAAGTTTGGCAACACACAAGAGCATGGTCTACGAGCAGTCAATTTTGCCGTTCGGCATCGAGCAGCCTATAGACCCAGAATGACTTCGCATGGTTGTGTGTATGTGTGCATGTTGACAAGGGAGTGCTTTGGTGTAGGCACGCGCCAAACTCATTGTTTTGTTTTGATTACTTGTCTGTCCTTTGTTTTGATTTATGCATTTTAATTTGCCGCGCATCTTCTAGCGTTTTTAACTTGTTATCTTATTCCATATTAAATAAATGCTTATTTTTTGATCACTTGCAGAATTAATTTTTAACATAGTACAGTACTAAGGTAAGCGGGCGCCGAACCACTAAGGAACAGAAAGACTAAACGTACTTTAACTGTTTAGGTATACCCTTCGGCCAATGAAAATGGTCATTAAGGGTATACTAACTTTGTGCATATAAATGTAACAGGCAGAAGGAGGCGTGGGAGACCCCATAAAGTGTATATATTCTTGCTCAGGATCACTTGCCAAGTCGATTAAGCCATGTCTGTCTGTCTGTCCGGATGTCTCGATGTCTGTATGTCCAGATGAACACACAGATCTCAGCTATTATAAAAGCTAGAGACACCAAATTTGGCATGAAGGTTTCTGTTGATCCGGGACAGGTGTAGTTTATTTCAAATAATGGGTGCCACGCCCTTGGATGGACGACGGGGCGTCCGCTGCCAACCACCAGCCTCGTATGGTCCGCTGTGGGCTTAGGGGCAGTCACCACTATGACTGGGGGGTTTGGGGGTTAGGCCCTGACGGCGGAGTTCTTAAGTATAAGTTTGACTCTGCCAAAGCGGAATTTCACGATACCCTTAAGCTCCGTCAGAGCCTTATACGACTTCTCGTCGACCATCATCGCGAGGTGTGTCGTATTGCCGTTAAGGCTGTGTTGCACTACCCGCCACAGCTCCATTGAGAGGCGCAGTGGCGATCGCAAGTGCCTGCAGCTTTGAAGAGCTTCTTCTCGAGGGTCTTCATTTTTACGAAGGCGTTCCCCGAGTCCAGTCGCAGAGTCTGGATTCGGGAGCCAGCTTCCGTGAGGCCTGACCTCTGAGAGGCCACGGAAGCGTCGTCAGCAAAGCTGATCAGGTCACCTTCAGCTTCAGCGTCGAAGGACATCACCTCGACGGTCTACTGCATGACTGAGCAGTTGTTGGACGAGAAGGCAGCACTGGCGAACTCAATGTCCAAGAGAGTTCGTGGCTAGTCCGAGTCCCCCGGAGTACTAGGGTCCAGACCCGAAGTGTTGGGGGTGGAAGCCAGCAGCTCAATAGCTGCAGTGCTGGTGTTGGGGTCAGCCATGAAGGCTTCACCCTGGGTTGATGCTTTCAAAGCCACATCAGGCTTATTTTTATACCCTTCGACCATTGAAAATGGTCAAAAAAGGGTATACTAACTTTGTGCAAATGTATGTAACAGGCAGAAGGAGGCGTGGGAGACCCCACAAAGTATATATATTCTTGCTCAGGATCACTAGCCAAGTCGATTAAGCAATGTCTGTCTGTCTGTCCGGATGTCTGGATGTCTGGATGTCTGGGTGTCTGGATGTCTGGATGTCTGTATGTCCAGATGAACACACAGATCTCAGCTATTATAAAAGCTAGAGACACCAAATTCGGTATGAAGGTTTCTGTTGATCCGGGACAAGTGAAGTTTATTTCAAATGTTGGGTGCCACGCCCCCCGCCCACGCAAATCAAAAATTTCATCTCTTAAGCTGACTTGCGAGCGACATATAAAAGATACAACATTCTGAGTAAGACTATACTTAGCTAATTATAATACCGACATAACGTCAAAATTCCAATCCGATCGGGCAACAAACACAGAAGTTATTAAACAAAAACCTTGTTCGCTTTGATTTTGTACACAGACCAGCAAGCTGTGACGTCATTGCAATGCTCATGTAGGAAAGAAAAGCAAAGAGAATGCGAGCGCGTAGCGCCATCTGCTGTTTTTCTCTTATTTTCTATGCGCACGCATTTTTTGCATTCAAACGCACACACACACATACATACATTTGTGCTTGACCAATGAAATGATACACGCATATACACGTATTCATACACAGACGCATATAAAGGGTTACGTTACGATATTTCTATTAAGTAGAAGTATTGTACAATTATTGACTCTTTACGTTTCAAAAAGGTCGAAGGGTATCCCACTGTCGCGTGCCGCTCGACTGTTGCTCTTGTTAATATTATTTAGATCCATTAAGTTGATCCCACGAGTAAGCAGAAAGGGAAGGTCACCCACGACATAGCCCGCTTGCCGTGGGAAGTCTAAATGAAACTGGAGGGCGACAGGTATCCAGAGTCCGGATACTAGAGACCAGGCTACCCCCCTTAGCGAATGCTGTTCCGTCTTGGATTGGGGTGATTTATAGATTCACGATCTTCGCCCGACTACAATTAGTCAGCCCCCCTAGCAGAGACATGACCGTGCTAGGGGCCTGCTTCCAGCCGCCGTCGCGTGGAGAGTATAGGCGCACTTCCGTCAGTAGGAGCAAGAGCATCATTTATCGTTTTGTTCGTGAAAATAGGACTCATGACAAGGGAAGAAATGCTCCGAACAAAATTTTTAATCAAACGCACGAGCACTTCATGATCAGAAAAATAAAGATTGTCGGCTCCAAAAATTGCCATTGAGGTAGAAGCCGAGTTGGGAAAGAGCTGCCACCCAGAAACAATTCGGCGTGTGCTCCGTTAGCATGACTTTAATGCCAGAGTTGCACGGAAGAAGCCGTTCATAAGTGCTAAAAACATAAAGTGCCGTCTACGATTGCAAAAGAGCACTTGAGCAAGGACTCTGACTTTTGGAGCACAGTCATATTTGCTGACGAGTCCAAGTTCAACATTTTTGGCTCAGATGGAGCTTCCTACGTGTGGCGTAAGCCGAATACTGAGCTGCATAAATTTAAAAGCTACAGTTAAGCACGGTGGTGGAAGCGCCATGGTATGGGCCTGTATGTCGGTTGCAGGAGTTGGGAACCTCGAGTTCATTGAGTCAACAATGGACAAAACTCGTTATCTAGAAATTTTAAAGCGCAATTTGCTGGAAAGTGCCGAGAAATTGGGCATACGTGACAATTTCCGATTCTACCAGGACAACGACTCAAAACATAAGTCGGGCATTGTTCACACCTGGTAAGTATGGAATTGTCCCCATATCATGCAACCGCCAGCACAGTCACCAGACATAAACGTGATTAAAAATTTGTGGGCTATTTTGGATGCAAAGGTTCGCAAGCGCCAAATTTCTAATAAAGCAGACCTAAAAACGGCGTTGCTAGAGGAGTGGTCCAAAATTGCGCCAGAAGTCACCCAAAAATCAGTGGACTCCATGCCAAAAAGGCTTAAAATGGTGGTAGACAATAAGGGTGGTCATACAAAATGTTAGCATAATTATAATTAGTTCTTAGGATGAAAAAAACATTGAAATTTGGAATTTTGTTATTATTTCATTTTAAGTTAAAAAAAAATTATCTAAA